>WNWK01042988.1:0-15717 GCA_009830355.1 Cherax destructor
CAGCAGCCCACAGGACACTGCCCAAGGCCAGTAAGCCAGTCCGCCCCCGGGCAATTCTAAAACCAAAAAAATGCGGTTTAAAAAATTATCGCATGTAAACTTTTTTTGTTTCCCCCAATTTCTTCCAAAAAAAAAAAAACTGGGACCTACAAAAAAAACAAATTATTCTCAAAGAAATGACTAATTTAAATTTTTAAAATAAAAAAAAAAAGGGGAAAAGGTTTAATTGAATCATTCTATAAAACTTTTTTTTTTTTTTTTTTTTTTTTTTTCCCAAAGGCCTTGGGGGCCTAGAGTAGTTGGGAAATAATAGCCCTGGCAACGATATAGTGGAGGAAAAATATAGTTTTAAGAAAGGTAAAAAAAGCTCATGGAGCAGGGAAGAGAGCCCCAGTAGGGACAGCAAGAGGGGGGCCAGGAGCGGGAGTCCGACCCTGCAACCCAATTGGTAGTTTAAATTGTTAAAGATACATGTTATGGGCACTAAAAGATTTATATTTTTTTTTTTTTGGGGATAACTCAGTAAACAACTGACTTATTTCTGATAAGAAATTTTCTCCCGGTTATTTCACTTAAACAATTTGTCTAAAAACAATAAAAATTAGTTCATTAAATATTAAATGAATTAAATAAAAGGGAAAGTTTTATTTGGGAAAAAACAACATACAATTTTGGGAAACCTACCAGAAGATGCATTCTCTAGTAACTGCAAAGCCCCCCAAAAGAATTCAAGTTTGTTAAATATGCTACTAATTAAATAAGAAAATTGTACCTACACAGCCTAACCCAAAAAGTTTAATTCATTTCATAAAAGATGAGTTTGTCTTTAAAGATTGATATAATTCAGGAAGTTTTTTTATGTGAAAGGAGTGCAAAAAAACCTGAGGGGTCATAGAGCCTAGGGAAGGGAGTCGTTCAAGATTCCATACAAGTAAGGAATGGATAATTACAGTTCCTTGGATCAAAGCCCTCCTCCAGCGTCCAAGGCACCCCAGTTAAGAAGCATACTCGTCATTTTAAAAAATTTAAATTGGCAAAATAGTATTTACGCACTACTATCCAATACCAGCCTTCTTTGAAAACTATGGTACACGAGTCGTGAAATTGTGATACTAATCGGAAGAAGCTTTCAAAAGTTATCAGATGAAAGTCAAAATAGGGAATGGTGTATATACAATTGATCATAAAGCAGCAGCATATGCCAGCTTTCCATAAATCTCACCTTTTTACAGTTGTTCAAGGAACATTTTAAAAGGCTCTATGCTACAAGAAATATCTAAAAACATTAACTCTGAAAGATTTGGAGGAAGGAAACGGGGGCAGAGCTGGAGCCCCGGTGATATACGTACAAGATGATTTTCAATTGCTGTGGCAGATTCAGCAGGATCTACAATGCTGACACCAGCAGCCTAAGAACGGAAGCTGGATCTGGAGTACTTGTCACTCAGTTTCCGTACTTTTTCCAGCTTCTTTCTCATAGAGGAAGTGACGGTAGAAACATAATCCTGTCAGCATGAACGTTTTCCTTCACATGAAAGAGCCGCTGTGGTTCTTTTGTAACGGTAGCGGCCCGACGCAGCATTCTTCAGACGCATTGCACGAACACAAGTAGGTGACAACCAACGCACGCATTTCTGAGTGCTTACTCGAAACTGGGAGAGTGTATTTGAAGCTGTGGTTAAGAAGGTCGTAAATAAGTGAAGCAGATCATCAGGGGAGGACAAGAAAGCCCCTCACCATAAACGATTTAACACGAGCAACGGACCTAGTTCGCACGTTCCAGAGCTGCCAACGTGGGCTACATGAAGGTTGAGAATATGTATGGGGGTAAGGATAGGAAAATGATCGCGCCTTGTAAATCTGGGACCTGAACCAGGCACAGTCAGGTGCATTTAAAAGAGGAGTTAGTTTAAGTTTAATATCTTTATTGTGCACCCCATACCCATCCTGTGGGCCGGAGATTAAAGGATGGTTGAAGATATGTATTGCATTTTTGCATAGTGTGAGATGAACACGGGGAACATCAGTGATCTGTGTCTTGTGTTATGGTCATGTGTCCTGCTAAGTTTGGTAAGGAGAATTTTGAGTGGTGGGTTAATATTTGAGTTTAGTGTTCTATGTATGCAATAGGCACAGTAAAAGTATGGATGTCTTGTATGGCAGTAAGTTTAGAATTTTGAATATTGGTGGAGTATGTTGTCTGGAGTGGGAATTAGTTATCATTCTGACTGCAGCCTTTTGTTGTGTTATTAATGGTCTGAGATGAGTTATTGATGTAGAAGCCCCATGCGCAGATTCCATAGGTGAGGTAGGGGTAAATGAGTGAGTGATATAGGGTAAGGAGAGCTGGTTGTGGAACATAGTACCGTATCTTGGATAGTATTCCCACGGTCTTTGGGACTTTCTTGGAAATTTGTTGTATGTGTCTGAAATTTGAGGCCACTGTCAAGATGTATTCCTAAAGAATTTTCCCTCTATGAGTTTTGTGATAGGGGACCCGTTTATCCTTATGTTAAGTGGTGTGTTTGTAGCTCTGTTCCCAAACTGAATGAAATAGGTTTTGTCAACATTGGTAAGTTTGTTAGTCATCATCCCAGGTAGATATTTTCTGATATTCAGCATTTAGTGTTGGCTAGTGTGTCTGGGCTTGGGTGAGAGATAACGTATGTAGTGTCATCTACAAATAGTATGGGTTTGAGTAGTTGAGATGCATTTGGTGAGTCGTTAATGTAAATGAGAAGAGTAGTGGGCCATGAACACTTCCATGTGGGACACCAACTGTAATAGTTTGCGTGGTAGAGCTAGCTCCATTTGTGTACACATATTGGTTTCTGTTGCTAGGTATGACTTTAGGTAGTTGAGGAGTGCTCTCTTATACCATAGTGTGATAATTTTAGGTGTGACAGATCATGGTCAACTGTATCAAAAGCTTTACGTAAATCAATGAAGATTCCCACTGGGATTTCTTTTTCTCAAGAGCGGTGTAAGTTATTTCAGCATGTGTATAATGGCATCATTTGTATTTTTGTTAGTCCTGAATCCAAATTGACAGTGGTTGAGTATGTTGTGTGAGGTGAGGTAGGAATAGATCTGCCTATGAATTAATTTAAAGATTTTGGAGAGAAGGGGTAAGTTAGATATTGGCTATATTTATTCAGGTCTGCTTTGATCTCCTCCTTTATGTATGGGGATAACCCTGCTATTTTGAGTATTGATGGGAAGGTAGAGGTTCATGGATTTGTTAAAGAGTGTTGCAATAATTGGTGATAGTACTTGAGAAGCTTTTTTGTATATAAAATATGGTAAGTTATTTAGATCAGTAGGCCTCTGCAGTTGCTCCATTCTTTAATTCTTATCTGAGCATCTGGCGTAGGCATAGATTTATACCTAAAAATAAGTTGAATAATTGATTATTTAATCCCAGGAGGCTTTTTTGGGAACTGAAGGAAATTATGGAGACTATAGCTTCCCTAGGCACCGCCGCTCTCACTCGTATTCTATCATTCGAATAAATTTAAATTATTATTAGTAATTTATTATTATTACCTTAAATACTGGCTATTCCGTACATTTGCAACATTTTCCACCACAATGATCCTTTATCAATCCTATCAAATAATAATAATAATAATAATAATAATAATAATATTATTATTATTATTATTATTATTATTATTATTATTATTATTTTATTTCTACAAGTGCATGTACATATCAAACACCTCACCTACTGGGAACGCCTGGAAGCCCTTGACTTGAACGCAGGCGAGAGAGATACATCATAATCTACACTTGGAAAATCCTAGAAGGAATGGTCCCGAATCTGCACAAAGAAATCACTCCCTACGAAAGTAAAAGACTGGACAGGCGGTGCAAAATACACCCAATGAAAAGCAGGGAGGCCACTGGTACATTAAGAGAAAACACCATAAGTGTCTGGGGCCCAAGACTGTTCAACAGCCCCCACCATGCATAGGGGAATTACCAATAGGCCCCTGGCTGCATTCAAGAGGAGCTGGACAATACTTAAAGTCGGTGCCGGATCAGCCGGGCTGTGGTTAGTATGTAGACTACGTGCAGCCAGCAGTAACAGCCTGGTTGATCAGGCCCTGATCCATCGGAGGCCTGCTTGTGGACCGGGCCGCAGGGGCGTTGACCCCAGAATACCCTGCAGGTAGACTCCACGTAGATATACAGGCCTAGTTGACATCTACATAAAAGGCCCTTGTTAAGCTGAGCATTTAGGCAAATTAGGTCAAATTTGTCCCAGGATGCAACCCATACAAGTCGACTAACATCCAGGTACATACTCATTTTACGGATGGGTGAACATGGTTAGTTTGATATCTTTATTATGCACCCCATACCCATCCTGTGGGCGGTAGTCAAAAGATTACAGAGGTACATAATGGGTCCAGGGACTGGACCTCAAAGTTTGATAGCTGAGCAAGTTACAAAGGTAATGAACTCAGATGGTCACAATCATGACAAGTTACAAAGGTATTTGCAGATTACAGAGGATATATAGGGTCCAGAGACTGGCCCCAAAGTTTTGATAGCTGAACAAGGTACAATGGTAATTAATTCACTAGTTACAAGGTAATGAATCATGTAAGTAAATTTACTTACGTCTGTACATGGTTGCACTCATGAACAAATTATAAAGCAATGAGCAATCTATTAGTCTACACCCAGCCACAACTGTAATGAGTTATTGGTGCAAATTTTAATTGTTGGGTCACACACACACACACATATACATATACACATACATATACACACACACATACATATATATACATACACACATACACATACACACATGTACATACACACACACACACACACACACGTGTCAATGCTTTATTTACAGGGAGCAAAGTCAGGGTATTTTTCCAGAATGGTCTGTAATATACCACTGTGGATAAAATACTTTGACATATCTTGAACATTTCTGAATGAGTAGTCTCTGAATTCATTAATTTTATCGCACTCCAGTACATAATGACGCAGGGTGTGACAAACATGGACAACCGGTGTAAGGAAACACGCCCAATATTTCTACCCATGCCGGGAATCGAACCCGGACACTCAGCGTGTGAAGCGAGAGCAAATCCAAATCCATACATTCAACAAACATTTCCTTACGCTTATCATTGTTCACTTACATGTTTTAATACAAACTCTTGAACCTACATATTACCCTCTTCCCTTACTTTAATGCATGCTCCTCTTCCCTTACTTTAATGCATGCTCCTCTTCCCTTACTTTAATGCATGCTCCTCTTTCCTCTATAATTCTACTCTTTCGACATAATTATTCTACAATACCCTTTACCCAGTATCAATATAATAACTGTATATTATTATAATATTGGTCAGAGGACTGGAGAAGTGTCTCCTGATGGTTCTTAATCATATTGATGACTCGTGGTTTCATTCAGAAGGTTAGGTTAGGTTAGGTTTGGTTAGGTTAGGTTAGGTTAGGTAAGGTTAGGTTAGGTTTGGTTAGGTTAGGTAAGGTTTGTCAGGAAACAGGACAAGTGTTTCCTGACGCGGGTCTTAGTCATATGATGACCCACCACTGGAGCTTTTGGTCATCTGACCGAGGCCTTCCACTGGCTTACCCTTTAAAAATTATAGTCATAGTTATAACCATTTTTTTTTCATTCAGTAATAATTATTTACAATAACAAGTAGATTAGTAAGACACATGAGCAACATTTAGGTATCTTTATTCCGGAACGTTTCGCCCACAAAGTAGGCTTCTTCAGTCGAGTACAGAAGTGGCGAATATGGAGAAACAGCAGTGGAGAGGGGAAAGACGATGTGGTCAATCCATCAATTATTTCTTCGAGAATGATGGATTGACCACATCTTTGCCTCCTCTATATTCGAAACGTTTAGAAATAAAAACACCTACGTGTTGCGCATCTTGACCCGGTATACTCAGATTGGATCCCCTATGATTATTACTCTTTGTTTCACCATTTATATTATACAAACCACTCATTCACATTACTTCAAAATTTCCTTAGTCTTTTGTTTATATATATGTATACAAAAAAGTGGTTATCAGTCCTTGTTGGTAGTATTTTAGTGGCCACTTATGACCCACATGGCTGATGGGGACAAGGTATCTAATAATATCCTCACGGGAATGGAACTATCACTGAAGAAAAATTAACACTTATATATAATTAAGAAATGTATATGTAAGTAATAATGTAAATGTAGGCAATGATTGGTTAGACTGACCCCTTATCCATGACCCAGAAGACAACAATGGTGCCAGAGAATTAAACACTTAAAAAGCTTACTTTCCGCATCCATGTGCTTAGGTGTACACACTCTTACGGGAGATTGACACCAGTCAGTCCATCTATCATCATTCTATCATGCAGGAGGAGCCACATGTCTATGGTGCATCCAACAAAATAAGCAGACTCTTGGATGTCACTACCGCCCGCCTCCGGCTGGGTTACAAGTATCTTTGGCAGGTTAAATCACCACCACCAGATGTAGACCAAACAAAATGTAAACTTTGCCAGATGGACTATTGTCACACCCTGCGTCATTATGTACTGGAGTGCGATAAAATTAATGAATTCAGAGACTACTCACTCAGAAATGTTCAAGATATGTCAAAGTATTTTATCCACAGTGGTATATTACAGACCATTCTGGAAAAATACCCTGATTTTGCTCCCTGTAAATAAAGCATTGACACGTGTGTGTGTGTGTGTGTGTGTGTGTGTGTGTATGTATATATGTGTGTATGTGTATGTGTGTATGTATATACATGTATGTGTGTGTATGTGTGTGTGTATATGTATGTGTACTCACCTAATTGTGGTTGCAGGGGTCGAGACTCAGCTCCTGGACCCGCCTCTTCGCTGTCTGCTACTGGGTCTCTGCTCTCCCTGCTCCATGAGCTTTATCATACCTTGTCTTAAAACTATGTATGGTTCCTGCCTCCACTATATCTTTCTCTAGTCCATTCCACTTCCTGACTACTCTGTGGCTGAAGAAATGTTTCCTGACATCCCTTTGACTCATCTGAGTCTTCAGCTTCCAGTTGTGTCCCCTTGTTTCTGTGTTCCCTCTCTGAAACAACCTGTCACTATCTACCTTGTCAATTCCCCGCAGTATTTTGTATGTCGTTATCATGTCTCCTCTGACCCTTCTTTCCTCCAGTGTTGTTAGTCCTATTTCCCTCAATCTTTCTTCATAAGACAGACCCCTGAGTTGTGGAACTAACCTTGTCGCAAACCTTTGCACTTTCTCCAGTTTCCTTACGTGCTTGACCAGGTGTGGGTTCCAGACTGGTGCTGCATATTCTAGTATGGGCCTGACGTACACGGTATACAGTGTCTTGAACGATTCCTTGTTAAGGTAACGGAACGCTAATCTAAGGTTTGCCAGTCGCCCATATGCTGCCGCAGTTATCTGGTTGATGTGTGCCTCCGGAGACGTGCTTGGCGTTATACTCTATGTGTGTGTGTGTGACCCAACAATTAAAATTTGCACCAATAACTCATTACAGTTGTGGCTGGGTGTAGACTAATAGATTGCTCATTGCTTTATAATTTGTTCATGAGTGCAACCATGTACAGACGTAAGTAAATTTACTTACATGATTCATTACCTTGTAACTAGTGAATTCATTACCATTGTACCTTGTTCAGCTATCAAAACTTTGGGGCCCAGTCTCTGGACCCTATATATACCTCTGTAATCTGCAAATACCTTTGTAACTTGTCATGATTGTGACCATCTGAGTTCATTACCTTTGTAACTTGCTCAGCTATCAAACTTTGAGGTCCAGTCCCTGGACCCATTATGTACCTCTGTAATCTTTTGACTACCACCCACAGGATGGGTATGGTGTGCATAATAAAGATATCAAACTAACTAACTAACTCTTACCTTTTTGTCGTAGGTAGACAAGTTGAGGTGCTTCAGGAAGGTGCCGGCCGATGGTTGCAGCACTGGGAACTCCCAACGAGGCTTCTTCACACTGGCACTATTGGTTCTGGCCTCCCCATCTACCTTGACACTGGCACTACTTGTTCTGGCCTCCCCATCCACCTTGACACTGGCACTACTTGTTCTGGCCTCCCCATCCACCTTGACACTGGCACTACTTGTCCTTGCCTCTCCATCCACCCTGACACTGGCACTACTTGTTCTGGCCTCCCCATCCACCTTGACACTGGCACTACTGGTCATAGCCTCATCCACCTTAACACTGGCACTGTTAGACCTACCCTCCTTATCCACTATCGTCTCTGCAGTTCTTCCTGTTGTAAATAGTTGAAGCTTCTGTTGCTGGACATAGGAAGCATTACCGCTTGTGTTTCTTAGTATTCTTGTATTCGTAGTAAGAGTTTCGTGTGTAGTCGCTACTTCGGTACACAGCGTGGCTCTCTGGATGGTTCGGAGAGACTCCCTCTCCCTCCAGGACCATAAAGTTGCCTGACGGAGAGAAGACAGGAACCTCCTCGGACTGGTAGATGACAGACTGGTAATAGAAGAAGGCGCAGACGACGCAGAGGAAGGCGATGCAGCGTGTATGTTTACACTCAAATAACTTCATGGCTGTCTCAACTATATTCAAGGAATTAGTTGTATAGTGTATCACGTACTGAACAATGTTGCAGGTCACTGGAAGGAGCTTTGAATATTTAACCTTTTTTCCTCTTTCAACCTTCTAAAACACTGGTGCCGTCGGCTCGTTAGGAGACAATACAAGTGTGAGTATAAGACGCAGCAGTCCCACCCTTGTCCACCCATACAACTGCTGCCCAACACTGACACTCTCCAAGTGACCAACCAACTAATCCTGACGCCCTCTCACACCCTCCCTTCCTCCCTAGGTATCCCTCCCTCCCTGAGTATCCCTCCCTCCCTCCCCACAACACCCGACCCTCCAACCTTCCACATAACCTCGTTAACTAGAACACCACATAAAACATTCCTCCTCCGCAAATCATAATCAACATTTCAAATGATAGTAGACAAAACAAACTCCACTGTACTTTCCCCTGTGTCATCTTGTTTCGTGAAGGAGTTTCTTCTCGCTGAAACAAGTTTCTTCTTGATGAAACAAGTTTCTTCTTCACCTTCATAACGGTGGAATGACACTGAGTTGTCAGGTATTTCATTTTTTTGGCAAAATTTCCAGTCTTCTGTTTTATGATTTGGTGTCAACTTGAGATCTACTACACACACGCCCCTGGTGGCCTAGTGGTAAAGCTCTCACTTCACGCACGGAGGGCCCGGGTTCTATTCCCGGCGGGGCAGAAACATTTCGAAGTGTTTCCTTACACACACACACACATACATACAACAGGCCTAGTGTCAAATCGACATGTGCCTAGGACAAAATGGTAACTAACTAACTGTCTGCCAGGTTAAAATATGTCTGCTAGGTTAAAATATGTCTGCTAGGTTAAAATATGTCTGCCATGATTAATTCATGACTGCCAGTTGAAGCTATGTCTACCTAGTTATTATCACCCACAATACAAGTTATTATTACTTGTATAACAAGACTGCAAACAAACCAGGGTGCGGGTGGGGATAGACCCCATGGCGAGTAAGTCGTGACACTAGGCCAGTGTGCTAGCCACTGGGCCACCTGGCTACAATATGATTCATCCAACTAGGCACACAAAATGCGTGATAAAGGAATAACAGGAAAAGTTGGTAGATGGATCTATAATTTCCTAACAAGTAGAACACAAAGAGTAGTAGTCAACAGAGTAAAGTCTGAGGCGGCTACAGTGAAAAGCTCTGTTCCACAAGGCACAGTACTCGCTCCCATCCTGTTCCTCATCCTCATATCGGACATAGACAGGGATATAAGCCACAGTGCCATGTCTTCCTTTGCAGATGACACCCGAATCTGTATGACAGTGTCCATCGTTGAAGACACTGCAAGACTCCAAGCAGACATAAACCAAATCTTTAAATGGGCTGCAGAAAACAATATGAAGTTCAATGATGAGAAATTTCAATTACTCAGATACGGAAAACGTGAAGAAATTAAAATCTCATCGGAGTACAAACCTAATTCCAACCACACAATAAAACGAAAACCTAATGTCAAAGACCTGGGAGTGATCATGTCAGGGGATCTCACCTTTAAGAACCATAACACCGTAGCAATCGCATCTGCTAGAAAAATGACAGGATGGATAATGAGAACCTTCAAAACCAGGGATACCAAGCCCATGTTGACACTTTTCAGGTCGCTTGTTCTATCTAGGCTGGAATATTGCTGCACACTAACTGCACCTTTCAAGGCAGGTGAAATTGCTGACCTAGAAAATGTGCAGAGAACCTTCACGGCACGCATAACTGCGATAAACCACCTCAATTACTGGGAACGCTTGAAGTTCCTAAACCTGTACTCTCTAGAATGCAGGAGGGAGAGATACATTATTATATACACGTGGAAAATTCTCGAGGGATTAGTACCAAACTTGCACACGAGAGTCACTCCCTACGAAAGGAAAAGACTCGACATTCGATGTAACATCCCCCCAATGAAAAGCAGGGGTGACACTAGCACGTTGAGAGACAACACAATAAGTGTCAGGGGCCCAAGCCTGTTTAACTGCCTCCCAGCATACATCAGGGGGATTACCAACCAACCCCTTGCTGTCTTCAAGCAGGCACTGGACAGGCACCTAAAGTCGGTACCTGACCAGCCAGGCTGTGGTTCGTATGTTGGACTGCGTGCGGCCAGCAATAACAGCCTGGTTGATCAGGCTCTGATTCAACATGAGGCCTGGTCACAGACCGGGCCGCAGGGGCGTTGACCCCTGGAACTCTCTCCAGGTACATTTATACACCATAGGGAGGTTAGCATTTGTGGTCAGAGTGTGGCCCATACTAACCTCCTTATGGTAGCCAGCTGGCCCAGTGGCTGACACACCTGACCTGGAGTTTTACGACTGACTCACCATGGGCTCTAACCCCACCCGTGCCGTGGTTTATTATTACTCCACCTTCCTAGTCACTAACATAACAAAATTACCACTTAAAACTAATAGTCTCCTTCAGGCTTAACGATGTGGCTCAGGGAATAACGTTACTGTAGCAGTTAATACATCAACACCTAATGTGCATTGTTTGAGTTATCTATATCTGAGATCAGACTCTCCCGAGTCTGACCTCAGAGTGCTTGTATTCTGTATAAGAATTTTTGTTTTTGTATAACTGATAAAGTCCTGTCCCAGACAAATGTCATAATAAAGGTTTCACTGTTGAGTCTTTTTCACCTCTTCTATATAATGTCAAGTAGAATTAACTTCTTGTTTTTGCGATCCCAATAATGCTCTGTATATCTAGGCTAGTATATATACAATATACAAGGAGAGCCTCTGGCATACCTTGTTACAAAATGACACGATATCTATTAGTAATAGACATCTCCAGTGAACACTAGAAAGGATAGCCCTTCTAGCATCCATCCTGTTACTGGGCTTTTGCAACAAAGTCAGTATCCTGGTTCAGTTATCCAACATTTTCAATAGTCCTCATGAGGATTACAACTGATAGGGTACTAACCAAAGCATAAAATTTAACATGTTTATTAACAAAGTTAGTGTCTAGGGTTTCAAAGTAAATAAATGTACATATGATCAGGATGTTCATTAAGTAATGCATTAGGAGGTTAATTAGGAGGTTAGCTCCTACACTGCTCTCATATACAATAATGCTGTGCTGAGGGTACATATATCTAAATGACTCTAAAGTACCATCAGGTACAATGTCAGTAATTACAATAATACAGATATATGCAAATAAGAATATATGTGTGTATGAGTGAGCTCCAGGTAACTAAGACTCGACTCAACCAGTGTCCAACTGAACTTCTCATAAGCTAGCTTCTCTAACAAACTGACAATCAGAACAGCTTGATTGACCAGTAAAATGACCAATTCGCAGAACAGCAATATAACAAGCAACAGCAACACAGCGTCAGGAACCAGGAGACAGAAAATCGACCCTAACTGGGGACCATCAATAGATCCTCCAAAACAGTCACAAAACTCCCTTTCTACTGAAGCTAGGTTCAGCATAAACAATCCCAAACTGTGACAGTGCACAGATGCCTTCTCGAATTAGGTCAGGAGCTGTAGCTAGAGACCTGAGTTGTCTCAGAGTGTCAATGTGACACACAACCCAGAAAAACGTCGAAAATCACTGTCTAGTCTATCCTCTGTGAACAGAGTTACACAGAGTCCTGAGAAGTATGTTTCGTCTCACCACCGAACACATACTCTACCCAAACTGAGTCTAAATGGCGAGAAAACAAGCAGAGACAGGAGAGAGGTGTTGACTCAACGATGTCCAGCTGCGTAGTGCTCTTGAGGAAGGAGGAGCAGCCACCCACCTCAGGTGGAATCACGTGACTCCCTCCCAACAACTAGACGCCGGCAGCATAACAAGCCTAGTGTCATAATCGGTAGTTTGCCAACTCCAAGGCAGCTACTACAAACATGAGCACAATTTATAATGTTACATCCTACCTAATGAAAATAGCCAAATATTGTCATATATAAGTAAAATAGGTCAAATAATAATAAAAAGCAGGATATTAACGATTTAGCTATTATCGAGAATATCAGCAATATAAAATTATAGAAAATGGAAATATACATAAAATATATACATTGGGGCCCATTCTGGGGTCGCAATACCTTGGTATTACGGGCAGCTTAATCTAATTGCTTATAGAATATGAACATAATATTGGAGTAATTGAGTGAATTTGTATTGGTAGATCGTTCAAATTATGATATGATGATAATACATTGTTCATTACAAAATGATGATAGACATTGTAACAAGTGTTTAGTAGGATGGAACATAACAGTAAAAATTAAGTATCTCAATTAATGAAAATAACATTGAGCATTTTGAGAGTAATTTACAGTTTGAGTATTTAGTTTAGGGTGATTAGGTGGTAATAATAGTAAAAATTGAAATTATTTTATCGGAAAATAACTTTGAGCATATTAGAAAGTTTTGGGTGAGAAGGTGGTTTATCTGGAGTCTACCTGGAGAGAATTTCAGGGGTCAACGCCCCCGCGGCCCGGTCTGTGACCAGGCCTCCTGTTAGACCAGAGCCTGATCAACCAGGCTGTTACTGCTGGCCGCACGCAGTCCAACGTACGAACCACAGCCTGGCTGGTCAGGTACCGACTTTAGGTGCCTGTCCAGTGCCTGCTTGAAGACAGCCAGGGGTTTGTTGGTAATCCTCCTGATGTATGCTGGGAGGCAGTTGAACAATTGTTAAGTCTAACTTCTTGGCTTGCTTACTTTGGGCAGTAGAATGGTAGCGTAGGTGCAGAGATACGGCCGATGACTAGACTCAGTTTATTAATGGCAAGGTGTAGGAATACACGGGGACAGAGTGCGAGGGGACCGGGAGCCAGTTGGGTAGAACCTGGTTCAGTGAGGTAGGCCGTAGAAGTGAGAGAGAAGCATGGCTGATCAGCCCGACCTTGATAGGCCTATAGAGGGCAGCACCATAGTGCCGCGCAGTTTGAAACAGCCTCTGGGTAGGCTGTTTACATCCGCTCGGCCACCTACCGCGTGTCGTCTCGACACGACAATACTGGCGGGCACGAAGGTGTAAACAAGCAAGCAAGGTTACCCAGGGAAACTGGCTTCCGGTCACCTGACATTTACAATAGGAAATTGCCGGTGCAGGCCGAAAAAACTCTCCCCCTCGTGAGTCGGGGGAAAAGAAAATCGGCCTGCCCGCACAGCTGGACAGAAGACAGAACAAGCCAACGCTGACACAGGAACTAGAGTCTTCTATATACAGGTTGTCCACAGGGCCAGACGTCAACTTGACTGCACATCCATGAGCGCTGTAGCATCCTCACATCTGCAAACAATGACTGACAGTAGCATTTCCTAAGGTGTGACATTTAACTCAAAAAGGCGATATTGCCCTTGCTGGAGATGACGCCCTATGTCGCGATTTTGTGGAAAAATCGTGGACGATGCTCTGACTCAGGCACCCAGGAGACGCTAGAAGCGACGGATGATGCGATAAGCCAGCAGATGACCTGGATATGACTGGCTTGGACGGATGATCGACTGGGCGGTGGGTCCCCTACACTACACTCTGCCGTGAACCACTGCTGTCACCACTGTTAAGTCTAACTTCTTGGCTTGCTTACTTTGGGCAGTAGAATGGTAGCGTAGGTGCAGAGATACGGCCGATGACTAGACTCAGTTTATTAATGGCAAGGTGTAGGAATACACGGGGACAGAGTGCGAGGGGACCGGGAGCCAGTTGGGTAGAACCTGGTTCAGTGAGGTAGGCCGTAGAAGTGAGAGAGAAGCATGGCTGATCAGCCCGACCTTGATAGGCCTATAGAGGGCAGCACCATAGTGCCGCGCAGTTTGAAACAGCCTCTGGGTAGGCTGTTTACACAATCTTGGGCCCCTGACACTTATTGTGTTGTCCCTCAACGTGCTAGTGGCACCCTGCTCTTCATTGGGGATGTTACATCGCCTGCCGAGTCTTTGCTTTCGTGAGGAGTGATTTTTGTGTGCAAGTTTGGTACTAAGCCCTCGAGAATTTTCCATGTGTATATAATAATGTATCTCTCCGCCTGCATTCTAGAGAGTACAGGTTTAGGAACTTCAAGCGTTCCCAGTAGTTGAGGTGGTTTATCGCAGTTATGCGTGCCGTGAAGGTTCTCTGCACATTTTCAAGGTCAGCAATTTCACCCGCCTTGAAAGGTGCCGTTAGTGTGCAGCAATATTCCAGCCTAGATAGAACAAGCTATCTGTAAAGTGTCAACATGGGCTTGGCATCCCTGGTTTGAAGGTTCTCATTATCCATCCTGTCATTTTTCGAGCAGATGCAATTGCTACTTTGTTATGGTCCTTGAAGGTGAGATCCTCTGACATGATCACTCCCAGGTCTTTGACATTAGTTTTTCGCTCTATGAGTAGAGTCCTAAATAGATTTTCAGACAACGTCATTTTAGCATTTCCTGGTAATGAATTCCAAATTCTGGGGCCCTTTATGTGCATAGAATTCTTACATAGGTTGCTGTGGACACGGGGTACATCAAAAAGTGATCTATATCTTGTGTTATGGTCATGGGTCCTATTAAGGTTGGTGTGGAGAATTTTGAGTGGAGGGTTTATATTAGAATGTAGAGGTCTTTGTATGTAGTAGGCACAAGAATAAGTGTGAATGTTTTTTATGGTGAGTAGTTTTAGGCTTTTGAATATTGGTGGAGTATGCTGTCTAGAGTGGGAATTTGTTATCATTCTGACTGCAGCCTTTTGCTGGGTTGTGAGTGGTCTAAGGTGGTTTAATGTTGTTGATCCCCGTGCACAGATTCCATAGGTGAGATAAGGGTAGATGAGCGAGTGATATAGTGCAAGGAGAGCTGAGTGAGGCACATAGTAGCGTATCTTAGATAATATGCCTACTGTCTTTCAGATTTTCTTGGAAATTTGTTGTATTTGTGTTTGGAATTTAAGGCTACTGTCAAGGTGGAGTCCTAGGAATTTTCCCTCTGTGAGTCTTGTGATGGGGGAACCATTGAGTGTTATGTTAAGTGGAACATTTGGAACTCTGTTACCAAACTGTATAAAGTAGGTCTTGTCAGTATTTAGAGTAAGTTTATTAGTCGTCATCCATGTTGATATTTTCTGTAATTTGGCT
>WNWK01042989.1:0-15717 GCA_009830355.1 Cherax destructor
TTCTCCCGGTTTCACCAGTTGTAGGTCCTTAACAGGGACTCTTCAGCAGAGTCTCAACAAGCAGAATAGAAATGGTGCGAGTGGACACCCGCTGAACACCCTCTGAGGGAATTTCATGTTCCCAAACAAAAGAATTGAGGGTTTGCTGTCCGCTGAAATTTCAATGCAAGACAAGCCACTGGGGGGGAAATCTTTAGTTCAAGTACTTTCACACTTCTCGGTGCATCATCAGGTGCTATACAAAGTTGCAAGGCAACAACTGAAGGAGTGAGGGGGAGTTTTTCCTCAGAATACACAGTGGGGTTTACACTGCCCGCTTTCTTGAATGTGAGCTAACGGTCTGCGTACCCACCACCACCATCCCCATCTCCTTTTCCCCCCACATATGGGGGTAGGAGAGGGCTTCGGTTTTAGAAGTCAAGGAATATGAAATTAGAAGTATAATATCCAGCCCCAAGGTTTTTCTAGCCGTTTAGAACAGGTCATGTGACTTGAGAAAATATGTTTTACAAGTGGATAATGTACATGAATTGCTGTTCTGTGTAACCTTTTTAATTAATAAAAGAAATGAATGTGCTCTTTTGTCCATTTAAATGCCCTGGTCTGGGGTACTAGTGTGTTCCCAGGGGTACTCAGAAGTATCCCTTTATTTATTTCTAAATATTGTCTACTGGTCTTATGGTATCGTTTAATATGCTTTATTTGGGAATGTTCTATACCATTCCGATAATATTTCTATGATCCAGATTTCTTCGAATATCCTTTAACCCCAATAGTGGAACCCCGGTTAACGAAAAAAATCATTGCAGAAGCCTGCTCAAGTGCCATTACCGAACGAATTTACTTCCTTAAGAAAAAATGTCATTTAGGTTAGTCTATTTCAGACCCCCAAAAATACACTTCCACAAGCACTTACAATATTATACTTACATAATTGCACGATTTCCGGGTGTTCGTTAACCGGGGTTCCACTGTACCTATATTATCACTTAATCTTGTGTACCTGTCAATGTATGATACAGTAACAGCAAACATGTTGTATAACCATTCGCGGCAGATGTAGTATGATGTTTGGTGTGTAGAACAGATCGAGCGTCACCAATCCATCATCAAACCACCTGGCATAATGCCCATCCTGTGATTTTGTATAGCATTGTTTTTAAAATTGTATACAGTAGACCTACTAAATAGCTGTCGAGCTTGTATAACCCATAATTTGAGTTGTATACTTCTGGAAACCAGAATAGCCCAACATAAATACTCAATCAGGACAGGGCAGGGTAGAACGCTATCTTGAACCACATTAGTTCCTGTAATCAACCACGGGTTTGCTGCTGCCCAGATATTGTACCAAACAGTTCTGTCATAGAAAGAATCATAATTGAATCTTCTCTCTTGAAACATGACAGGAATATTGTTATAACTCAAATTATGGGTTTTACAAGCTTGATAGCTATTTAGTAGTCTATTATACACAGTCTTAAACAACAATGCTATAAAATCACAGGATTGGTCATTACAAATGCCAAGTAGCTTCCTGATGGATGGGTGGCGCTCGACCAGTTGTTGTCTTGCAACTTTGCATAGCTCCTGATGATGCACTGAGAAGTGAGAAAACACTTGTGCTAAAGATTTCCACCCTCCCCGGTGGCTTGTCTTGCATATATATATATATATGCAAAACAACCACTATGAAAAATAGCGACATTTACTCCTCTCACAGTGAATGAATTTTTCTAGTGTCCTTCTGACACATCTGAACATCTAGTGTCTAGCTGTGTCTCCTCGTTCTGTTTCCTTCCATATTAAATAGTTCATCCTTGTCAGCTTTGCTTGCGTCTGAGTAATTTTGTTAGTTGTGATCGTATCTTCCTTTACTGTCTGTGACCAGCCTTTTACCAGTCTTCTGAACGTTCTCAAGTTATTTTTGTGCTTGATGAGACTTGGAATACATGTTAGTGCCAGTTACTTCAGCACTAAACTTTCAGATCTCGTGTAGAATTATATTAATGCCTCCTTGTTGAGACTCTTAAAAGCTGTTCTTGTATTTGCCAACTTTGCATATGCCGCAGATTTTATTTTGTGTATGTGCTTCTGTGGAGACAGAGTTGTGTTCCCTCTACATCCTCTTCTCTTTTCTGTTCTGTGGGTTGATCTTACAAGGTGTACTTGATGATTACCTGAGAATGCACTAAGGAAGGCAATAGAAAAACAGGAAAGAAACATCACCAAGAACCAAGAGAAAGTGAGAGACCTGAAAGATCCTCGTTCCCAGTAAGAGTGTTACATAGCTTGACGCTTGTCATCGGTAATTTACAATCACGCTACGCAATATAGCTGCATCACTTAATTTGCATATGCAAAAAATTGTAAATAGTCAATAAAAGCAGGCTATTACTCGCATCAAAATACATGAATAAAACATTAAATTTGAGAGAGCTGTAACATAGCTATGTCCTACGTATTGTTGGAAGGGTCTCTGTGAGCTAAAATACACTCACTCACTACACTTTTCATGATTTCTACCTTAACGTTATCTTTGAGCCCCGGCACATGGTGACAGGAGAACCGAAGCAACAGCTCTTTCTGAAACACCTCACCGGCTCCTGGTTGCTTGTTCGTCACACTTTGGTGGTATTCTCCCTCGGGTTCTATTTTTTTTATTGTGGATAAGGGGTAGATAGCAGTATATAAGTCACTTCTTCTGGCATATGCTGTATTCTTTTCAAGATTCATGAACTGATTACATCGACTCCAGTCTGAGGGACTAATTACTTCAAACTCATTGTGATCTTCACTATTCTGATTTGTATAGGACTAATGAAGCCACTACGTGGCGAAAAGTCTCCTCAATAAAGATACCCAGGTGTTGCATATGTGTCTAATTTTCATCTTGTCGGTATTGTATAC
Source organism: Cherax destructor (assembly GCA_009830355.1). NCBI lineage: Eukaryota > Metazoa > Arthropoda > Malacostraca > Decapoda > Parastacidae > Cherax > Cherax destructor. The sequence goes on from WNWK01042989.1 coordinate 2,911, forward strand.
CATTCATGTACTACTGGCCCATGCTAGGCACGTCTAATTCATGCCTACCCACACCCACTCATGTACTTATCAAACTGCTACGAAAGGCTTAGCTACAATGACAGTACTCGGGAGTTTATTCCATTCATCCACAACTCTGTTACCAAATCAGTGCATCTCTTTAACCTTTCTAAATCTATCCTGATCTATTAGTTAAGTAGAACGTTTCCCTGAATTAATCTGCTCGAACTTCCTACTCATTTCTGCAACATTGGAATCCGCCTATGTGTTGATTGCAACATAAAAGGCATAGAGCTATCATTCAACTCCCTTATGGTTCTTTTGTGTTTTATATATATATATATATATATATATATATATATATATATATATATATATATATATATATATATGCACAACAGTCACACACACAAATACAGTAGCGATCAATGAAGAGGCGGGGCCAGGAGCTGAGTATCGACCCCTGCAACCACAAATAGGTGAGTACACACACATATATATCAATGCACCACTCGGAAACAAGCGGGTATATACAGAGAAAGATCACAGTCAGCAGGACTCGATACTGCTACTGAGACGGTTAAGATTTCCAGGCAGCGCTCTTATCCACTCAGCCACAAATAATTAAATTTAATTTAATATATTTATTTACTACAAGTACATGTACAAGGAATACAGGCCTAGCTTACATCAATGACATACTACTATATAGAAAGCCCCTTGTTATGCAGAGCATTTCGAGCAAATTAGGTCCTTGCCCCAGGATGGGACCCACACCAGTCGACTAACACCCAGGTACCCATTTTACTGATGGGTGAACATAGACAACCGGTGTAAGGAAACACGTCAATGCCACATAAGCTGGGCAAGAAGGGGCAAGAGGACTGCATTTCCTTTCTCTCTTCAGAATCAAGAAAAGTGTTGTGTACATGAAGTCAGTGAGGGAGAATACATTACGATCACCTATGGGTAGGAGGGGTCAGTGAGGAGAGGTGGGCAACATGGTTGAGGCAGAGGATGAGGGGTAAAACTGTGTTCTCCTTCCCCTCCCCAGACTGGGGAGCATACACCTTGTAGTCTCGTTTCGATAATGGAGTGTTTGTTCACCGTGTGTGTATAGTGCATAGTATATGCTTAGCATGTGCATAGTATGTGCATAGCATGTGTAGTGCATAGCGGTGTGTCGTTTATAGTGGGGGGGGCTGTGCATAGTGTTGTATAGTGACGTGTCGTGGGAGGGAGTGAGTACGCACTCCGTCAGGCCTGCCGCCTCAGTCCTCTCCCCTCCTCCACCCATGCCTCATCCGCATCACTCATCACACCACTTCCACACCTCCCTCCCTCCCACCCCGGCCCACAATGAGGGAGACCCCACTGCACCCCTCCTCACCACCTGTGGTATGTGCCATGTGCCATTTTTCCCTTCAGCACCCAACAATGAAAGAAGAGGCACATGTCAGGTGTGTGAAGATTACACTGGTCTGCATGATTTTTTAATTGACTCTATGGTATCTTTTTCGGTATATATATGGAAAATAGTGATGCATTGTGTTTTTTATTTATCTCTTTCACATCAGGTTGTCAAGTTATACGGAAACGTTACTTTTCTCTTTTGGTATAACATAAGTAAATGAGAAAGTGGTATATTACCAATTAAAATGCTTACCTTATATTGACTTAAATGTTAAATCTAATATATTTTTCTTTATTTTCTGATTATTAATGTCTAGAGGCTGCATAAATTCACCAGACACATTTTGCTATGTCTTCGGGCAAGTCACCTTCAGATTCCCGGAGCAACATTACTCCTTTATTGAAGCGCTGCTACTTTGCTTATTTTGGCTGCAAACTTGGAGACCAGGACAAATCATTTGCACCACACAAATGTGGTCAGTTGGAAAACTTAAATGTATGCCCTTTGGAGTACCAATGGTATGGCGGGAGCAGATGAATCACCATGATGACTGCTACTTTTGTATGACTAAAGTAGCTGGATTCAACAAGAAGACTAAAGATCGCATAATATACCCAAATATTTCTTCAGCAATAAGGCTTGTTCCACACACTGAAGATATTCCTGTACCTGTGCCACCTGAGACATGGCAAATTTCATCAGAGTCTGATACCAGTGATTCTAAGGAGATGGAAGTAGACTATGAACCACCAACAAATGACGATCCCAAACCTTTAAACCAAGTTGAGCTCAATAACTTGGTGAGAGACCTTAAATTTCCAAAAGAAAGTGCACAGTTACTTGGCTCTAGACTGAAGGAACACAGGCTTCTAGCTCCTGGAGCAACATTCGCTTGGTACCGTCATCATGAAGCGGAATTCACTCAATTCTTTGACAAAGAGGAATCTGTAGTTTTCTGTTCAAATATTTCTGGCCTTATTGAACACATGGGGATGTCATACAAAGCAGATGAATGGAGACTCTTCATTGATTCTGCTAAAAGAAGTTTAAAGGCTGTACTTCTCTACAATGGCACAGCTGCATCTGTGCCAATTGGCCATAGTGTCCAAATGTCAGAAACTTACACAGATATGAAAACACTAATATCTGCAATAAAGTACCAGAATCACAATTTTCTCATTTGTGGTGATTTAAGTTATTGCTCTCCAACTAGGTCTTCAAGGTGGATACACCAAGTATCCCTGTTTTCTGTGTCTTTGTGATAGTAGAGCAGACAGTCAGCACTGTGAACAAAAAGACTGGCCACCAAGAACCAGCTTCTTACCCGGAAATCAGAAAGTGAAAACTGTGCCACTGGTTGACCCCAAGAAAATTCTGCTGCCACCACTCCACATCAAATTAGGGCTTATGAAAAATTTTGTGAAGGCCTTGAACAAGAATGGAACTGCTTTCAAGTACTTGGAATCAAAGTTTCCTCGTATAAGTGAAGGCAAGCTAAAGGCAGGAATCTTTTTTGGCCCTGAGATTCGGGAATTGATGAAGGACAAGTATTTTGATGAAGCATTAGGTGTCGAGGTGAATGGCTGGTTTTCATTCAAGCAGATTGTCCACAACTTCCTGGGAAACAGGCGCTCCCCTGAATATGAAAAAATGATCCAAGACCTGATTTCAAGTTTACAACAACTTGGGTCTAGAATGAGTGTGAAGAGGTAATTTTTGCACTCACATCTTGACTATTTTCCCAACAATTGTGGGGATTACAGTGAGGAACAAGGAAAGCGGTTCCATCAGGATATTTGCACCATGGAAACTTGATACCAGGGCAAATGGAATGTCAGCATGATGGCGGATTACTGCTGGTCATTGAAACGTAATGGTCTCGATGGACAGCACAAGCGAAAATCAAAGCAGTTCTACTTCCTTTGATTCAATATGTAGGCTAAACATTAGGAGCATATGATTTGGAATTAATATGTTCTTAAAACTAACAATGTGCTTTTCCATGATTACTTGCCTAATTTTATTTAAGTAACAATTTTTTAAAAATTCACATTTTTTATTATTAATTTGTATTGTATTCAAAATCCTTACGTGATAGAGCAAAATGGTTTAGATATTTACAATCAGCAGCCCAAGAATATGTAAGATCACAACCATGAATAAAAATAAAAATTAAAAACATTCCAACTGCAGACCAGAGTTATCGGGCACGCAACAGGAACTACCTTATTCGTGCTCACAATGGGTGTGCTGGATCACATATGCCCCCAGCAGAGAGCAGCCCACAGCCTCCACAGGCAGATGACAATTCTAAATGGCAAACTCCTCAATTGCGAAGATCTGATGGCATTCAAATCCACTGCTAGCAGTACTTTATCTCATATTCCTAAAGCGGCTCATCCATATGCAGCAGGGAAATTCACAGACCTTCTTAAGCAGGTGAATGGAGGTTCCAGAGGTTTCACCAACTTACAAGCCCAAGGCACCATTAAAGCATGGCGCAACCTACTCCTGTTCGGCAATGTCTGTTTTCAGTTCCTGAAAGACGAGGCAAACTGCTAACAGCATCAGTCATCAAGGCAGTACACAACTACCCAAGAACAGATAATTGTGTCCCTCTGCCCCATCATCGCAGGAATCACAAAAATTTCACTGAAAACAAAATTTGTTCACAGAACAAATCAGAATAATTACAAGTGACAACACTGTTGCTCCCAAAGATGAGGCCACAGCCCAAGCACTAAGAGACAATCACCCAACAAGGGACACCATAGTCGTCAACAACAACCCTGAGGAAGACCTCGTCACTGAACAATTAATTTTGCCAGAATCAGAAGTCTGTAAGGCGATAGTGTCATTTCCAGCTGCATCTGCAGGAGGTTACACTGGAATTCGCCCACAATACCTCAAAGAGATGGTAAATTCAGTACTCGGCACATTTGCATCAATTCCTCTCTCTGAGTTAACCTTCGTCAACAACTGCCTGGCTGGGAGGATTCCAGAAGAAATTAAACCTTTTTTTTTTTTGGAGCCTCATTATGTGCTTTGAAGAAGATGGAAGGGGGAATCAGACCCATTACTGTTGGTAACACTTCGCCGTCTCGTTGCCAAAGCAGCAGTAAGAAACATTCGCCTATAAGCTGCCAGTTTACTCCAGCCACACCAACTAGTCTTTGGGGTCTCTCAAGGAGTGAAGCCGCAGCTCGTGCGGCAAGGGCCTACATCAGGGACTTACTAGAAGACAAGGCCATAGTCAAACTTGACTTTAGAAATGCCTTTAATATGGTGAAAAGAGATGTGGTCTTGCCAGCCATTCGGGATCGGTTCCTCAGTCTCTTTCCCTTCATTTCAGCTGGCTACAGCAAAACCTCAATTCTTTTGTTTGGCGAAAATGAAATTCCCTCATCAGAGGGTGTTCAGCAGGGTGATCCACTTGCTCCTCTTCTCTTCTGCTTGGCACTGCTGCTCAGTGAGTTCAACATCTGGTACCTGGATGATGGTACTCTAGCAGGTACTGAAGAGTCCCTGCTAGAGGACCTACAACTGGTGAAGACACAGGGACTCAGCCTCAATCCCTTCAAGTGTGAAATCACAAAGAACCTGGAAACAATCAGGGCTGTGCGAACAATCCTCCTTGAAGTCTCTACTACCACTCCAGCCAAAAACACCCTCTTGGGAGCACCGCTGGGTAACCAGGCCATCGACGCAGTCCTCAAGGATAAACTGAATGACCCGAAGAGACTGGAGGAAAGAATAAGAGATCTTGATGCCCATGATGCCCTGATCACCTCACTTCATGAGGTGCGCACCCTCTTTTGACAACCCAACACTCAGCGAATATGACTCACTCTTGAGATCAATCTTTAAGGCACTGAATCTGTCACTTGAAGATCAGCAATGGGATCAGGCAACCCTCCCAGTGCGACTGGGAGGTATAGGGGGTGCGCAAAGCAACGCAGGTAGTTTTACCTGCATTTCTGTCTTCGTGTTTGTCCCCAAACGCTTGAGAGGTGCGGCAGGAGCTCAAGACCCCAGGTTCATTGAAGCAACCATCAGTTGGGACACCCTTGCCGACTCCTCCAGTCGACCAGCTCCTCCCAAAGAGCACAAACAGTCCCACTGGGACAAACTTATCATGGAAAAAATTGCCAACACAATGCTCACCAACGCTTCAGGAAAGGACAAAGCTCGTCTCCTAGCGTGAAAGCACCACATTCAGGAGATTTCCTTCTAGCTGTTCCCAATTCCTCTCTGGACACTCGACTCGACCCGCAGGCCACTTGGATTGGTTCTGCTCTTCGCCTAGCTGCCCCCATACTCACTGAACTTAGGTGTATAGGTGTATTTGCGGCAGGGCGATGGCTGATCAATTCGGACTTCATGGTCTCGTGTGTTACACATCAGAAGGGAACTATGCTAGACATGAGGAGATCAACGACATAAAGAGAAGCCTTGCCACTGCTCGTTGCCCAGCCCAATGGGAACTCAAAGTGCAGAGGTCTGACATAAAGTCAAAAGCGTCCTGATGGAGCCACTATGCTATCCTGGAAGGAGGGTAAGCAGATTTTCTGGGACTACACCTGTGCTGCCACATTGGCAGACACCTACTTGCCATACTTGTAGTTGAAGTTGGTGGAGCTGCCAGCCACAGGGAGACCCACAAGACCTGCAAACATGAAGGTCTTCCCCCTTGCTATACCTTCATCCCAATAGGGTCGGTGACCCTTGGAGCATGGGGCAAGTGTGCTATAATGTTCCTCTAAGGGCTGGGTGAAAAATTCATCATAGAAACCAAGGATCACAGAGCGGCCAGCTTCCTCTTTCAGAGACTCAGTGTTTCGATCCAGAGGGAAAATGCCTGCAGCATTCTGGGCATGCGGCCCACCACCGGGGAGCTGGACGAAGTATTCGAGATTTACCTCTGAGATGTTATATATGTTGTTCTACTATTGTATTTTTGCCAATGTTTTTTTTGTTTTTAAATAAAGTCTTCGAAGAATATAGAATATAGGTGGTGGTAGAAAATATTCAAACAACTTCAGGGAGAACCTTGAGTTTTCCTTAAAGCAAGTTCCTTTTCTCTGAGGATGAGGGTCCCCAGCACAGTTCCAGAGGTGGTACCTCCCTATATATATATATATATATATATATATATATATATATATATATATATATATATATATATATATATATATATATATAACATACTTTACTGGGGACCCTCATCCTCAGAGAAGACGATAAACGTACCTCAGGGAAAACTCGAGGTTCTCCCCGGAGCTTTTTGAATATTTTCTCCTACCACCCCCTATATATATATTATATGAATGCTTTATTAAAAGACAGAATACATTGACAGAAAACATAAACATGAACATAAATACAATGGTACAATATATCAAAGATTATGAATCTCCTCCAGCTCCTCCGAAGCCGGACGCGAGCCAAGTATGCAGCATGCGTTTCCCCTTTGGATGGCCACGCTGAGACGCTGGAACATGAACGTGGCTGCCCTTGGGTCCCTGGTGGTGTCGATGAGTCTGGAACCCAGTTCTTTAAGGAAACGTGTTGCATTTTTTCCCCACGCTCCCAAGGTCTCCGATCCCACTGGGACAAATTGATACTGTTGGCTTATGTACCTGTACTTGCCGATCTTGTACTCCTCCCTGTCGCCCGACACTGTGATGGATGTAGGTGTCAGCCAGTGTCGACACACAGGTATAATGCTAAGAGCTTGCCATTCTTCCAAGGATAGATGGTGATCCCGTCGGGGCGGATTGCTGGGTTGTTGGTATTGTTGGCTGCTAGTGATCGGGGTTCTCTCTCTGCTGGGCATCCTGCTGAAGCAAGGGTTCTCTTTATGATGTCGTTGACTTCATTGTGTCTTGCATGCCAGCCCTTGGTTTTGGAACAGTTAAGACCATGTAGACCATATTGGTCGGCTTGCGCATCGCCGCAAATACACGTATATTCGTGTGAATAGGGGCAGCAAGGCACAGAGCCACTGCAATACGAAGGGTCTTAGGGTCGAGGCATGTTCCCATGGCCGAAATGGGAACTATTTGGAGGAAGTCCCCGGAGTGATGTGCACTCACAGCTAGGCAACACAGTGGGAGCAATCAGAATAATTACAAGTGGCGACACTGTAGCTCCCAAAGATGAGACCACAGCTCAAACACTATGAGACAAGCATCCGACAAGGGACACCATAGCCATCAACAACAACCCTGAACAATTAATTTTGGCAAAATCAGAAGTCTATAAGGCGATAGTGTCATTTCCAGCAGGATCTGCAGGAGGTTACACTGGAATTCGACCACAACACCTCAAAGAGATGGTAAATCCAGTACTCGGCGCATCTGCATCAATTCTCCTCACCGAATTAACAACTTTTGTCAACAACTGTCTAGCTGGGCGAATCCCAGAAGAAATTAAACCTTTCTTTTTTGGAGCCTCATTATGCGCTTTGAAGAAGAAGGATGGGGGAATCAGACCCATTGCTGTTGGTAACACCCTTCGCCGTCTAGTTGCCAAAGCAGCAGTAAGAAACATTCGCCTAGAAGCTGCCAGTTTACTCCAGACACACCAACTGGGCTTTGGGGTCTCTCAAGGCAGTGAAGCCGCAGATCATGCGGCAAGGGCCTACATCAGGGACCTACCAAAAGACAAGGCCATAGTCAAACTTGACTTTAGAAATGCCTTTAATATGGTGAAGAGAGATGTGGTCTTGCCAGCCATTCGGGATCGGTTCCCCAGTCTCTTTCCCTTCATTTCAGCTGGCTACAGCAAACCCTCGACTCTTTTGTTTGGGGAACATGAAATTCCCTCATCTGAGGGTGTTCAGCAGGGTGATCCACTCGCTCCACTTCTCTTCTGTTTGGCAGTAAGAGAACTAACTTCCAGACTACGAAGCGAGCTCAACATCTGGTACCTGGATGATGGCACTCTGGCGGGTACTGGGGAGTCCCTGTTAGAGGACCTACAACTGGTGAAGACACAGGGAGAAGCCTTAGGACTCATCTTCAATCCCTCAAAGTGTGAAATCATCACAACAAACCAGGAAATAATCAATGCGGTCGAACAATCCTCCCAGAAGTCACTACTACCACTCCATCCAACAGTACCCTCCTGGGAGCACCACTGGGTCACCAAGCCATCAACACGGTCCTCAAGGACAAAGTGAATGACCTGAAAAGAATGGAGAGAATAAGTGATCTTGATGCCCATTATGCCCTGTATCTCCTCACTATGCCAAGACTCACTTCTTGAGGTGCGCACCCTCTTTTGACAACCCAATACTTGACGAGTACGACGCACATCTGAGATTAACCTTTAAGAAGGCACTGAATCTATCACTAGAGGATCGGCAATGGGAGCAGGCAACCCTCCCAGTGCGACTGGGATGTATAGGGGTGCGCAAAACAACGCAGGTAGCTTTACCTGCATTTCTGTCATCGTGTTTGGCCTCCTGTGGATTAGTCAAGAAGATTGTCCCTGAACGTTTGAGAGGTGTGGTGGGAGCTCAAAACCCCAGGTTCATTGAAGCAGCCGTGCGGTGGGACATCCTGGCACACTCCTCCAGTAGACCAGCTCCACCCAAAGAGCACAAACAGTCCCACTGGGACAAACCGATCATGGAAAAAATTGTCAACACAATGCTCACCAACGCTTCAGGAAAGGAAAAGTTCCGTCTCCTAGCAGTGAAGACACCACATTCAATAGATTTCCTTCTAGCTGTTCCCAGTTCCTATCTGGGGACTCGACTCGACCCACAGGCCATTCGGATTGGTGTTGCGCTTCGCCTAGCTGCCCCCATCCTCACCGAACATAGGTGTATTTGCGGCAGGGCGACGGCTGATTAATTCGGACTTCATGGTCTCGTGTGTCACACATCAGAAGGGAAGTATGCTAGACATGAGGTCAATGACATCATAAAGAGAAGCCTCGCCACAGCCCGTTGCCCAGCTCAACGGGAACCCCAAGTGCAGAGGTCTGATGGAAGTCAAAAGCGTCTGATGGAGCCACTATGCTACCCTGGAAGGATGGTAAGCAGATTGTTTGGGACTACACCTGTGCCGCCACAATGGCAGACACCTACTTGCCATACTCCGTAGCTGAAGGGGGTGGAGCTGCCAGCCACAGGGAGACCCAGAAGACTCGCAAATATGAAGGCCTTTCCCCTTGCTATAACTTCATCCCAATAGGGTCGGAGACCCTTGGAGCATGGGGCAAATGTGCTCTAAAGTTCCTAAAAGAGCTAGGTGAAAAACTCATCATAGAAACCAAGGCCCACAGGGCAGCCAGCTTCCTCTTTCAGATACTCAGTGTTGCGATCCAGAGGGGAAATGCCTGCAGCATTCTGGGCACGCGGCCCACTGCCGGGGAGCTGGACGAAGTATTTGACATGTAGCTCTGAGTTGTTATCTATGTTGTTTTACTCCCTATTGTATTCTTGTCAATGTATTTTGTCTTAAAATAAAGTTTATATATATATATATATATATATATATATATATATATATATATATATATATATATATATATATATATATATATATATAATAAGCATTGAATGAAGTATAATATGATTGTTAAGATCCTTGTCAGGTAAACCATTTCACATTTATTTACCAGTGTTGGTACTGCGATACTCTGGTTTATTCCTCTTTTTTACCCATTTAGATAAGGTTCTTTGCCTCCACAGTTGCCTGCATGCACTGCCCACCTTTTTCTTCAAGTCTATTCTAGGTCTCACCTGGTCTTTCAGTTTCATCTGGCAACAAATCCACTCTCGTATATCTGAAAACATTTACTTCCTCCACACTCCTTACAATCTTTAGATAGTCTTTTGCAGCCTAAATTTTGTTTACTGTCATCGCCTTATTTTTTTTCTTATTTATTTCCTTTACAATTCCTCACAGAATCATCCACTACCCTAGTATGCAACTTCTCTTCAGAATCTACTAAATGAATCGTGCCATCGGAAAAGTGCAACTGTGATGACTCCCACTCTTATATTGAATTTTTAAACTTGTATTTCTACATCACTCCTAGCATTCACTACTTTTGTAGCCCTATCTACTGTCTAAGGTTCGCCATTACTGGAAAATAATTCCCCCTCAATCTTGCAGTCCCTAAGCTGAGCCTCACTATCCACATAAAAACTCTTTACTGCTTTTAGTAACCTATTCCTCATAATTTTTATAAAAATGTACCCTACACTTGGCAGTGTGTGGCAGAGAAACGTTGTGATCTAATAACTTGCCAACTCCAGGATATTACCTCTTATGTTCCTGACTCACGCAAGGCAAGCTAAACAAGAGCATAATTATTGCTGAGCTTGTATGTGTCCTTTAGTGCTAAGAAGGAGGAGGAATACACAGGAGGTAGACACGTGAGCACTGGAAATCATACACACAAACACACACACACACACACACACAAAGTGAGCCACTGAAGCTGCAATCATCATTGCTGCTACGCTAAATGGATTAGTGGATTGAGTATTGTTGATGCGTCTCTCCTCTCATGTCCTTTAACAGCGGTGCGGGATCCTGTGTGGAGCAGCCTGTGCTGGGTCCTCTCCTGTGTTGTGGTCGTGTTGCCGTCAGAATGAAGGCTTAGGATTCCCCAGCTTGATGAAATGACTTATGGTCTGTCCCGTCCACCCTCATCAATTAATTTCACCACCACTACTATCACTAACACCACCTCCACTACCACTGCCACCACCAGTACTGCTTCCACTACCACCGCCACCACTGGTACCACTACCCGCACCACTAGTACCACTACCCGCACCACTAGGACAACCACCAACACTATTACCAATACATGCTCCACCACTACCACCATCACTACAAACTTCACCCCTACCTCCGCCACCACCGCTTCCTCTTTCCCTCATCTTCCTCCTCCTCTTCCACTTCATCGTTTCTTGTGCTTAGCCTTTCCTCCTTAGAATTAGGACTAAACATTCGTCCATACTGCGAGAGGTTTGTTTCTCTCACGTCCAGGGTAGTGTCCCAGACACTACTTCTTTCATTCACAGGATATGCCAAGTTTACAGCCCACTTGCATTCCTGATGTTTCAACATGCTAGCGAATTGTTGATATAGATAGTTCAGAAGATAATTGTTACATTTGTTCTACTGTAGATAAATTAATGTAAAAGTAATTTAATGTAATTGTCTGGTGATTCTTAATGTAAAGGTAAAATTGTAGATGCAGAAGCTACCTACCTGAAATGTTGCCCAGGGTTGTGTCACTGTTCTGATTGCATGTGATTGGCAATCTTGTTTAAATTTTTAAAAGTTTTTGATAATTTCGATATCAGCACTATCGGGCTGTTGTTTTATATGATTTTTACTGTCACCTTTGTGGGGTGGGCTATATCAGTGGGTTGTAGACATGGACGCTATCACTGGTTTACTAAGCCAAATGGTGTTGGGTTTATGAAAAAAAAAATAGATTTTGGGAAGAATTTGGAGTATGTTATATAAAAAAACTCATATGGGTTGATTTTCAGCTTGATTAATGACCACTAAACACATAGTCACGGACTTCATTTTTTCATTTTTATCATTTATTTTTTGCGCCTCTGTCTCCCCGGGACTCGATATGATGCACCATTTTGAGCTCAATGTTCCCCATTTCACTAATCGGTGTTCCTTTATTTCCCTCGGAAAGACCGTGTTTTCCGAAGTTATGTGGTTTTTTGTGTTTGCCTATGGGGAACCCCGCCTCTTGTATCATCTCTTTTTTTTTATCTCAGGTGCGTTCGAAGCAATTTTTGGGCCGCTGAACTATCCTTTGGGGGTCCTGCTTCAAATTCCCGCAAATCATTGTATTTTCTCGCATATTTCAGGAAGTTTACGATTTATCTGAATACACCTTCATGACTAATTATATTTTGCTCTTCAATTATTCTGGGGAGAGACGTCTTAGACACCATTATGTTCCATATATCTCCCCATCGTCTGGTTCTACGCCATCAGCATCTTGCACATATACCCCGCGTGATTTTCAAAAATTTCCCCTATTCCCTCATCACTTTCCAGTTACTTATACCCCTTTAAAACCTTCTACCGGTTACTTATACTTAATACATTCTACCAATTTATTTTACACTTTTTAAATTATTCCTCCAGTTACTAATATACTTGAATACTTTTTTTCGTTTAATTTTTCTGTCTAAATTCCTTTCATCAATTAATTATACTTCTGAACACCTTTTATCAGTTATATATCTTTCCCTTTAATACCATTATTTAGTTCGTTTATTATCGCAACCCATTCTTAGTTATTTTACTTTCTCGATAATTTTCCCCCTTGTTTTACTTTCAACTCCTCCTTTCCGTTATTTACAATCAACACTTTTTTCCAGTTTTTTG
>WNWK01042990.1:0-15716 GCA_009830355.1 Cherax destructor
TGTAATATATCATCCATTCTATCAAATGAGACTAAGAAAACGAGAATACAAGCATAAATACCATACGAAAATAGACTGCAAAGTCGCTGTTTTAAACCAAAAACACGGTCAGAGTTTTTTTTTCCTCATTATGCACTGTGTGGTGCAGGAATTTTTTTATACTGCGCACACTGACCGCACAGACCCATTCTCTCACATCTAGGCCTAACAGCCTGTTTCTGCTTGATTTGAGGGCTCTAGAATTTAGGCGTACTAGTACGACCAAAACCCTGGGGCGTAAGCTGTACTAGTACGACCAAAACCCTGAAAGGGTTAATAAACATGGGTGCAAAATGTACCTGCTGCAGTTGTCCTTGTTGTGTGAAAGGTTTAGATGTAAGTAGCACTTGCTTGCCACCAATTGTAATGAGGTTACCAGTTGCTGTTGATCCACCTGCGACAACAGTGCCGCCTCCGCCGGCAGTTGGCTGTACTAGACGAATACCCCCGCTGGAGAGCATCGAAGGCTTGCCACTCATATTTATACCCTAAAAACATTTTATAAAACTGTAATATAACCAAAAATTTTTTTTATCATAATAAAGGTAGGGTATTTAGTGCTAAGCATTTGTCAATAAGACCCCATATTATGGTACAGTGGACCCTCGGTTTTCGTACACCTCCCAACTCGAACAATTATGTAAGTGTATTTTTGTAAGTGCTTTTGTAAGTATTTTTCCTGGGTCTGAAACGATTAATCTAATTTACATTCGTCCTTATGGGAACAAATTCTTTTGTTAACGGCACTCGAACAGCCTTCTGGAAAGAATTATCACCGAAAACCGAGGGTCCACTGTACTTATTATTACAATCAAAACTAAGCGCTAAACTCTCAAGGGTCACACAGTGCTGCAGGATGTGCTAATGATATATGTGAAGATCAGAGACCAGTGAGGGGAAGGAGTATGCAAGAAGTAGAGTGAGTCAGGGCAGTGAGATATTATGGTACTGTACAGTCCTCCTTGACATTTATTCAATATAATAAAGACATATAAAAGGAAAGTTTCTAATCCTAGACAGATCTGCCACAAACACAAAAGTTGGTTCACAAGACTCGGTCTAATATTTTCTTATTGCTCTGAATTTTAAGTCAATCTGCTGTTTATTCTATTATTTTTGTATTCTTTGGGAAGTGCTAAACCTGTAGGAGGTCCTGCAGTACCTTGAAAAGGGAGGATAATCAGGCTTGACCTAAGTCGGGGGAGAATTTATTAGCTTAATTCCTCTGATCAAGACATCTTGAGTCCCCAATAATTAACTATACCTGGAGAGGGTTAGGGGGGGTCAACGCTTCCGCAGCCTGGTCTGTGACCCGGCCTCACGGTAGATCAGGGCCTGTTCAACCAGGCTGTTACTGCTGGTTGCACATATTAGTGAATTATGATAATATTTGAGGTAAGAACATAAATAACTGTTAACTCAAGATGTATTGTTCAGCCTACAATGAATATAGTAAACCTCTACATGTTTGTGAAGTAACAGTCTTCACAAACTTGAAGAAATATGGAACCATGAATCTCACTCTTGATCTAAAGAAAAATTTATCCGGTTTCAAAACTCTTGGCTGTGCAAAGGAAAATATTTTTGTAAACAAGCAAGCTACCCCCGGAGCTCACTCCAGGTACCTTAGATGCTACAACCGGAGCTCACTCCAGGTACCTTAGATGCTACCCCCGGAGCTCACTCCAGGTACCTTAGATGCTACCCCCGGAGCTCACTCCAGGTACCTTAGATGCTACCCCCGGAGCTCACTCCAGGTACCTTAGATGCTACCCCCGGAGCTCACTCCAGGTACCTTAGATGCTACCCCCGGAACTCACTCCAGGTACCTTAGATGCTACCCCCGGAACTCTCTCCAGGTACCTTAGATGCTACACCCAGAACCCTCTCCAGGTACCTTAGATGCTAACCCCGGAACTCACTCCAGGTACCTTTTATGCTACCCCCGGAGCTCTCTCCAGGTACCTTAGATGCTACCCCCGGAACCCTCTCCAGGTACCTTAGATGCTACCCGAACCTCTCCAGGTACCTTAGATGCTACCCCAGAACCTCTCCAGGTACCTTAGATGCTAACCCCAGAACCCCCTCCAGGTACCTTAGATGCTACCCCCGGAACTCACTCCAGGTACCTTAGATGCTACCCCCGGAACCTCTCCAGGTACCTTAGATGCTGCCCCTGGAACCCTCTCAAGGTACCTTAGATGCTACCCCCAGAACCCTCTCCAGGTACCTTAGATGCTAACCCCAGAACCCTCTCCAGGTACCTTAGATGCTACCCCCGGAACTCTCTCCAGGTACCTTAGATGCTACCCCCGGAACCCTCTCCAGGTACCTTAGATGCTACACCCAGAACCCTCTCCAGGTACCTTAGATGCTACCCCCGGAACTTACTCCAGGTACCTTATATACTACCCCCGGAGCTCTCTCCAGGTACCTTAGATGCTACCCCCGGAACCCTCTCCAGGTACCTTAGATGCTACCCCCGGAACCCTCTCCAGGTACCTTAGATGCTACCCCCGGAACTCACTTCAGGTACCTTAGATGAGTTTTGACAGTCTTACTACTCCAGGAGTCTGGCCATGGCCAGGCTCTTCTGGTGCTTGCCTGGTCAACCAGGCTGTTGCTGCTGGAGGCCCGCTGCCCCACTAGTATCATTCACACTAACTTAATATGTACGTAGAAAAAAATGTCTAATTTTTCAAAATGTAGTTACAATAAAATAGAGTATTTGCAAGATACAGTACCTCATAATACAGATCTCTTAAATTTTGTCACAAAATGTGCAGGATTTCACATTTCTTTTACTGCTACATATTAAATTTACTAAATTATAATTTAATATTAAATTTAGGTGATAGACTGAGGCTTGTGCCCACCTGTGTAACTACAATTTTTTTTTTCAACAAGTCGGCCGTCTCCCACCGAGGCAGGGTGACCCAAAAAGAAAAAATCCACAAAAAGAAAATACTTTCATCATCATTCAACACTTTCACCTCACTCATACATAATCACTGTCTTTGCAGAGGCGCTCAGATACGACAGCTGAGAATAAGTCCCTCCCAACTGTCACTATCCCAGACCCCTCCTTTAAAGTGCAGGCATTGTACTTCCCATCTCCAGGACTCAAGTCCAACTAAATCAATTAACTGGTTTCCCTGAATCCCTTCACAAAATATTACCCTGCTCACACTCCAACAGCTCGTCATGTCCCAAAAACCATTCGTCTCCATTCACTCCTATCTAACACGCTCGCACATGCTTGCTGGAAGTCCAAGCCCCTTGCCCACAAAACCTCCTTTACCCCCTCCCTCCAACCTTTTCGAGGACGACCCCTACCCCAACCCCGCCTTCCTTCCCCTACAGATTTATACGCTCTCCAAGTCATTCTACTTTGATCCATTCTCTCTAAATGACCAAACCACCTCAACAACCCCTCTTCAGCCCTCTGACAAATACTTTTAGTAACTCCACACCTCCTCCTAATTTCCACACTCTGAATTTTCTGCATAATATTTACACCACACATTGCCCTTAGACACGACATCTCCACTGCTTCATGCCGCCTCCTCGCTGCAGCATTTGCAACCCATGCTTCACACCCATATAAGAGTGTTGGTACCACTATACAGTGGACCCCCGGTTTACGTTATGCTCCAAACTCGAACAATTATTTAAGTGTATTTTTGGGGGTCTAAAAGGATTAATCTAATTTACATTATTCCTTATGGGAACAAATTCGTTTGGTAACAGCACATGAACAGCATTCTGAAACGAAATAATGACGTAACCCGGGGGTCCACTGTACTTTCGTACATTCCCTTCTTTGCCTTCATGGATAACATTTTTTGTATCCACAGATACCTCAATGCACCACTCACCATTTTTCCTTCATCAATTCTATGGTTAACCTCATCCTTCATAAACCCATCCGTTGACAATTCATCTCCCAAATACAGTGGACCCTCGCTATTCGAACACTCCAAAACTCACCCTCATTCCAGAATGCTGTTCAAGTGCTGTTACCAAACAAATTTATTCCCATAAGGAATAATGTAAATTAGATTAGTCCATTTCAGACCCCCAAAAATACACTTATAGAAGCACTTAAAATAATAAACTTACATAAAAGGGCGAGTTTTGGAGTGTTCGAAGAGCGAGGGTCCACTGTATCTGAAAACATTCACTTCTTCCATAACCCCTCTCTCCAATGTGATATCCAATTTTTCTATATTTAAATAGTTTGATACCCTCATCACCTTCCTCTTATCTATGTTCACTTTCAACTTTCTTTCTTTACACACCCTCCCAAACTCGTCCACTAACCTTTGCAACTTTTCTTTAGAATCTCCCATAAGCACAGTATCATCAGCAAAAAGTAACTGTGTTAACTCCCATTTTGCATTTATTTATTTATTTATTAACACATCGGCCGATTCCCACCAAGGTAGGGTGGCCCGAAAAAGAAAAACTTTCATCATCATTCACTCCATCACTGTCTTGCCAGAGGGGTGCTTTACACTACAGTTATAAAACTGCAACATTAACACCCCTCCCTCAGAGTGCAGACACTGTACTTCCCACCTCCAGGACTCAAGTCCGGCCTGCCGGTTTCCCTGAATCCCTTCATAAATGTTACTTTGCTCACACTCCAACAGCACGTCAAGTATTAAAAACCATTTGTCTCCATTCACTCCTATCAAATACGCTCACGCATGCTTGCTGGATATCCAAGCCCCTAGCACACAAAACCTCTTTTACCCCCTCCCTCCAACCTTTCCTAGGCTGACCCCTACCCCGCCTTTCGTTCCATTCTATCTAAATGTCCGAACCACCTCAACAATCCCTCCTCAGCCCTCTGATAACAGTTTTGATAATCCCGAACCTCCTCCTAATTTCCAAACTCCGAATTCTCTGAATTATATTCACACCACACATTGACCTCAGACATGACATCTCCACTACCTCCAGCTTTCTCCTCATTGCAATATTCATCACCCATGCTTCACACCCATATAAGTGTTGGTATAACTATACAGTGGACCCCCGAGTTACGTACACCCCGGAAATCGTACAATTATGTAAGTATAATATTGTAAGTGCTTGTGGAAGTGTATTTTTGGGGGTCTGAAATAGACTAACCTAAGTGACATTATTTCTTAAGGGAGTAAATTCGTTCGGTAATGGCACTTGAGCAGGATTCTGGAATGAAGTTTTTATGATACTCGGGAGTCCACTGTACTCTCATACATTCCCCTCTTTACTTCCATGGACAAAGTTCTTTGTCTCCACAGACTCCGAAGTACACCACTCACCCTTTTCCCCTAATCAATTCTATGATTCACCTCATCCTTCATAGACCCATCTGCTGACATGTCCACTCCCAAATATCTGAATACATTCACCTTCTCCATACTCTCTCCCTCCAATCTGATATCCAATCTTTCGTCACTTAATCTTTTTGTTATCCTCATCACCTTACTCTTTCCTATATTCACTTTCAAATTTCTTCTTTTACTTACCCTACCAAATTCATCCACCAACCTCTGCAACTTCTCTTCAGAATCTTTCAAAAGGACAGTGTCATCAGCAAAAAAGCAACTGTGACAACTCCCACTTTGTATTTGATTCTTTGTTTTTTAACCCAACACCTTTTGCCAAGACCCTCACATTCACTTCTCTTACAACCCCATCTATAAATATATTGAACAACCACGGTGACATCACACATCCTTGTCTAAGGCCTACTTTTACTGGGAAATAATCTCCCTCTCTCCTACACACTCTAACCTGAGCCTCACTATCCTCATAAAAGCTCTTCACTGCTTTCAGTAACCTACCTCCTATTACATACACCTGCAACATCTGCCACATTGCCCCCCTATCCACCCTATCATAAGCCTTTTCCAAATCCATAAATGCCACAAATACCTCTTTACCCTTATCTAAATACTGTTCACCTATATGTTTCACTGTAAACACTTGGTCAACACACCCCCTCCCTTTCCTATAGCCCCCTTGTTCATCTGCTATCCTGCTCTCCGTCTTACTCTTAATTCTTTCAATAATAACTCTACCATACACTTTACCTGGTATTCTCAACAGACTTATTCCCCTATAATTTTTGCACTCTCTTTTGTCCCCTCTGCCTTTATACAAAGGAACAATACATGCTCTCTGCCAGTCCCTAGGTACCTTACCCTCTTCCATACAATTATTAAATAATAGCAACAACCACTCCAAAACTATATCCCCACCTGCTTTTAACATTTCTATCTTTATCCCATCAATCCCAGCTGCCTTACCCCCTTTCATTCTACCCACTGCCTCATGAACTTCCTCCACACTCACAACTGGCTCTTCCACACTCCTAAAAGATGTATTCCTCCTTGCCCTATACATGAAATCACAGCTTCCCTGTCTTCATCAATATTTAACAACTCCTCAAAATATTCCCTCCATCTTCCCGATACCTCTAACTCTCCATTTAATAACTCTCCTCTCCTATTTTTAACTGTCAAATCCATTTGTTCCCTAGGCTTCCTCAACTTATTAATCTCACTCCAAAACTTTTTCTTATTTTCAAAAAAATTTGTTGATAACATCACACCCACTCTCTCATTTGCTCTCTTTTTACATTGCTTCACCACTCTCTTAACCTCTCTTTTTCTCTCCATACACTCTTCCCTCCTTGCATCACTTCTACTTTGTAAAAACCTCTCATATGCTAACTTTTTCTCCCTTACTACTCTCTTTACATCATCATTCCACCAATCGCTCTTCTTCCCTCCCGCACCCACTTTCCTGTAACCACAAACTTCTGCTGAACACTAACACTACATTCTTTAACCTACCCCATACATCTTCGACCCCATTGCCTACACTCTCACTAGCCCATCTATCCTCCAATAGTTGTTTATATCTTACCCTAACCACCTCCTCTTTTAGTTTATAAACCTTCACCTCTCTCTTATTTACTGCTTCTATTTTCCTTGTATCCCATCTACCTTTTACTCTCACTGTAGCTACAACTAAAAGTGATCTGATATATCTGTGGCCCCTCTATAAACATGTACATCCTGAAGTCTACCCAACAGTCTTTTATCTACCAATACGTAGTCCAACAAACTACTGTCATTACGCCCTACATCATATCTTGTATACTTATTTATCCTCTTTTTCTTAAAATATGTATTACCTATAACTAAACCCGCCACGCTGTATAACCCTTGTGGTTTAGCGCTTCTTTTGATTATAATAATAATATAACTAAACCCCTTTCTATACAAAGTTCAATCAAATGCTCCCATTATCATTTACACCTGGCACCCCAAACTTACCTACCACACCCTCTCTACATGTTTCTCCTACTTTAGCATTTAGGTCCCCTACCACAATTACTCTCTCACTTGGTTCAAAAGTTCCTATACATTTGCTTAACATCTCCCAAAATCTCTCTCTCTCCTCTACACTCCTCTCTTCTCCAGGTGCATACACACTTATGACCCACTTTTCACATCTGACCCTTATTTTAATCCACATAATCCTTGAATTTACACATTTATATTCCCTCTTCTCCTTCCATAACTGATCCTTCAACATTATTGCTACCCCTTCCTTAGCTCTAACTCTCTCAGATACTCCTGACTTAATCCCATTTATTTCTCCCCACTGAAACTCGCCAACCCCCTTCAGCTTTGTTTAGCTTAGGACCAGGACATCCAACTTCTTTTCATTCATAACATCAGCAATCATCTCTTTCTTATCATCCGCACTAGATCCACGCACATTCAAATATCCCATAATTTAATCCCACCCCTCTCCCCAACACCCTAGCATTTACTTCTTTACAACCCCATCTATAAATATATTAAACAACCATGGTGACTTTACACATCCCTGTCTAAGACCAAGTAATCTCCCTCTCTCCTACACACCCTAACCTGAGCCTCACTATCCTCATAAAAACTCTTTACAGCTTTCAGTAACTTACTACCGATTCCATACACTTGCAACATTTGCCACATTGTTCCCTTATCCACTCTATCATATTTTTTTTTTTTCAACAAGTCAGCCATCTCCCACTGAGGCAGGGTGACCCAAAAAGAAAGAAAATCCCCAAAAAGAAAATACTTTCATCATCATTCAACACTTTCACCTCGCTCATGCATAATCACTGTCTTTGCAGAGGCGCTCAGATACAACAGCTGAGAATAAGTCCCTCCCAGCTGTCACTATCTATCATATGCCTTTTCTAAATCCATAAATGCAATGAAAACTTCTCTACCTTTATCTAAATACTGTTCACATATATGCTTCACTGTAAACACTTGATCTACACATCCCCTACCCATTCTAAAGCCTCCTTGCTCATCTGCAATCCTACTCTCTGTCTTACCTCTAATTCTTTCAATAATAACCCTGCCATACACTTTACCTGGTATACTTATTCCCCTATAATTCTTACTATCTCTTTTATCCCCCTTCTCTTTATATAAAGGAACTATACATGCTCTCTGCCATATTATTATTTATTAAACAAAAATACCAACCACTCAAACACTATATTCCCCCTGCTTTTAACATTTCTGTCATGATCCCGTTAGTTTCAGCTGCTTTACCCCCTTTCATTCTACGTAATGCCTCATGCACCTCCCCCACACTCACATCCTGCTCTTCTTCACTCCTAAACGATGTTATACCTCCATGGCCAGTGCATGAAATTACCGCCTCCCTTTTTTCATCGACATTTAAAAGTTCCTCAAAATATTCCCGCCATCTACTCAATATCTCCAGCTCCCCATCTACTAACTCCCCTACTTTGTTTTTAACTGACAAATCCATTCGTTCCTTAGGCTTTCTTACCTTGTTTATCTTACTCCAAAAATTTTTCTTCTTTTCAGCAAAATTTCTTGACAAGAGCCTCTCCCACTCTTTCATCTGCTCTCCTTTTGCACTCTCTTTACCTTTCTTTTACTCTCCATATACTCTGCTCTTCTATTAACACTTCAGTTTCGTAAAAAACCTCTCATAACTACCTTTTTCTCTTTTATCACACCCTTTACTTCTTCATTCCACCACTCACTCCTCTTTCCTCCTGCACCCACCCTCCTATAGCCACAAACTTCTGCCCCATATTCTAATACTGCATTTTTAAAACTATCCCAACCCTCTTCAACCCCCCCCACTGCTGATACTTGCACTAGCCCACCTTTCTGCCAATAGTTGCTTATATCTCACCCTAACTTCCTCCTCCCTTAGTTCATACACTTTTACCTCTCTTACTTGTTGTTGCCATTTTCTTTTTGTCCCATCTACCTTTTACTCTTAACTGTAGCTACAACCAAATAATGATCCGATATATCCGTTGCCCCTCTATAAACATGTACATCCTGAAGCCTACCCATCAACCTTTTATCCACCAATACATAATCTAACAAACTATGTACTTTCATTACGTGCTATATCATACCTTGTATACTTATTTATCCTCTTTTTCATAAAATATGTATTACTTATTACCAAACCTCTTTCTACACATAGCTCAATTAACGGTTTCCCATTTACATTTACCCCTGGCACCCCAAATTTACCTACTACTCCCTCCACAACATTTTTACCCACTTTAGCATTTAGATCCCCAACCACAATTACTCTCTCACTTGGTTCAAAACTCCCCACACACTCACTCAACATTTCCCAAAATCTCTCTCTCTCCTCTACACTTCTCTCTTCTCCATGTGCATAAACACTTACTATAACCCACTTTTCACATCCAACCTTTATTTTACTCCACATAATCCTTGAATATATACATTTATAATCCCTCTTTACCTGCCATAACTGATTATTCAACATTATTGCCACTCCTTCTTTAGCTCTAACTCTATTTGAAACTCCTGACCTAATCCCATTTATTTCTCCCCACTGAAACTCTCCTACCCCCTTCATCTTTGTCTCACTTAAAGCCAGGACATCCAGCTTCTTTTCATTCATAACATCTACAATCATCTCTTTCTTATCATTTGCACAACATCCACGCACATTCAAACATCGCACTTAGACGGTTTTCTTCTTTTTCTTTTTAGTAAATCTATACAGGAAAAGGGGTTACTAGCCCATTGTTCCCGGCATTTTAGTTGACTTTTACAACACGCATGGCTTACGGAGGAAAGATTCTTATTCCACTTCCCCATGGATATGAAAGGAAAAGAAATAAGAACAAGAACTATTAAGATAAGATCAAAGAAAACTCAGATGAGTGTGTATACATAAATGTGTATATGTATGTTTAGTGTGACCTAAGTGTAAGTAGAAGTAGCAAGACGTACCTGAAATCTTGCATGTTTATGAGACAGAAAAAAGACACCAGCAATCCTACCATCATGTAAAACAAATACAGTGGTCCCTCGGTTTTCACCGAAAATTCTTTCCAGAATGCTGCTCAAGTGCCATTACCGAACGAATTTACTTCCTTAAGAAATAATGTCACATAGGTTAGTCTATTTCAGACCCCCAAAAATACACTTGCAACAGCACTTACGAAAATACACTTACATAAATGTTTGAGTTTGGAGATGCACGAAAACCGAGGGACCACTGTACAGGCTTTCGTTTTACACTCACTTGGCAGGACGGTAGTACCTCCCTGGGTGGTTGCTGTCTACCAACCTACTACTACTACTACAATTATATTCCTCACTAATACAATACTGTCATGTGAAGCCACAGTCACTTATATTCCTTGCTATTACCCTACTGCCATGTGAAGCTACAGTCACTTATATTCCTTGCTATTACCCTACTGTCATGTGAAGCTACAGTCACTTATATTCCTTGCTATTACCCTACTGCCATGTGAAGCTACAGTCACTTATATTCCTTGCTATTACCCTACTGCCATGTGAAACTACAGGTGTTCCATAGCTAGGTTGGTAGCACACTCATTTCACATTCAGGTCCATGGTTCAATCCCTGGTATAGGGATGAAAAGAATCAGACAAACTTAATTGTCCAGCTAATCCAGGAACTGCAAATCCCTCTAAATAATATATGCATCATTGTAAATTCTCACAACACTCAGCATTTCTGGCAAGACTTTAATCTAATTTTTTTTTTCAACAAACCGGCTGTATCTCACCAAGGCAGGGTGACCTAAAAAGAAAAACGAAAGTTTCTCTTTTTAAATTTGGTAATTTTTACAGGAGAAGGGGTTACTAGCCCCTTGCTCCTGGCATTTCAGTTGCCTCTTACGACATGCATGGCTTATGGAGGAAGAATTCTTCTAAACTTCCCCATATACAGTGGACCCCCGGTTTACGTACTGCTCCAAACTCGAACAATTATGTAAGTGTATTTTTGTAAGTGTATTTTTGGGGGTCTAAAAGGACTAATCTAATTTACATTATTCCTTATGGGAACAAATTCGTTTGGTAACGGCACTTGAACAGCATTGTGGAACGAATTAATTACGTAAACTGGGGTACCACTGTATGTAATAAGATCAGAGTAAACAGGTGATATATGCAGAACAACCTGTGAAAAATAAGTGAATTCCAAGAGCTTTTATGGTTTCTCACTTACCAAGGAACTGTACAGTTCCTTGGTAAGTGAGAAATTATGAAAGCTCTTGGAATTTCACTATTTTTCACAGTGGTTATCCATATATATATAGTAATAATATGGTAGTAAAGAACAGTGATAATAATGCATAAGGACATTATATTGAAGGCTTTTAAAATTTGATTACTTAACTCCCATACCTCCCATGCAGATCTATAGTGTGTAGTCTTCTTGTAAGTGTTACTAACCTAGCATTATTGGCTATTTTCTCATATATTTGCACACCTTCCTATGTTAACTTGACAGCTTTAGTCTACCAATTTAACATGGGAACTGGAAATGCAGTATTTCTCGCTTACTTTGATTTTTCTCTAAAACTGACTCGTCTCTGCAAAATAATTTTATGGAAATTTTTGCCAGGTAATTTATTTTTTAAAATTTCTCCTTAAACCACTAGAAACCCTACCATATAGACAATGGACTAAACTTTCAGACTTATGGACATTATGTTTAGGCATATGGAGACTCATTTCAGGCCAAGTATCACCCCTTTAAAACCATAGACACCATTCTTATATTGATGAATGCTTCTAGACCAAAGACACCAATCTTAAACCTAGATATGACAGTTTTAGACTATGGGCACAACTTTTCGACCCATGAACGATACTTTTAAACCTATGGGGGATCAGCTTTCTGTTTACAAGTACCGAGAGAGCAAACTCAAGAAAGCACGTCTGCGATTTCTATACCGCCTCTCCTCACTTAGCGAAATACTCATTTACCAACGCCTCGGACTTATGACGGGCTCTCTGACTAGTATGCATACCTAAATAATGTATACAGTAGAACGTCATTTAGCACGAGATTATGTTGCACGTTACGGATATTGCACGATTTAAGATTTGCGACACATTATCATCTTACACGACGTAAAGATGATATTACATGGTTCGGCAGGAGGGGAAAAAATTTTAACGCGCGGTCGCCCGCGGTGGGTTAAACCATTGAGTCAGTGGGGGAGTCCTTGTGCCATCCCCCGCCACCCTCACCCACACACGCATCCCTCCCAGAGATCAAGGTAGAAGGGACTGAGGGAGGTGCTAGAGGTATAATCTTCAGAGTTTGTGTAGTAAGTCAGTTTCTGTCAAAAAGTAAACGAGAGAGTCAGGATTAAAGGAGGGTCCATCTGCAAGAAGGGAAGGTAAAGAAAGGGCTGCAGAGCGAAGACGCCGTTGGAGGTAAATTCTGCGTGCTCGTTGATAGTGGGGGCAGTCCAACAGAATATGTCGAACAGACACTGGAACCTGACAATGCTCACACAGAGGGGCAGAGAGCCTCTCCATGAGATACCCGTGAGTAAGACGAGTGTGGCTGATGCGAAGACGGGAGAGTGTAGTCTCCCAACCTCGACATTGGTGACAAGAAGAAGGCCAGAAACCTATAACCGGTTTAATAGAATGAAACACACACAACCCGCACATATAAAAGGGATTCATGGAAACCGGCAGGCTGGACTTGAGTCCTGGAGATGGGAAGTACAGTGTCTGCACTCTGAAGGAGGGGTGTTAATGTTGCAGTTTTAAAACTGTAGTGTAAAGCACCCCTCTGGCAAGACAGTGATGGAGTGAATGATGATGAAAGTTTTTTTTTCGGCCCCTCCTGGTGGAAACGCGGAGGCTGACTTGAGTATGAGATTATATATATATTATTATATATATATATATATATATATATATATATATATATATATATATATATATATATGCAAGATCAGTGATGGATAATGATATGATAAGTTATTTTTTATTCACCACTTGCTCGTGTAAAGTCACTTATAAAAAAGAATATATATATATAATATATATATATATATATATATATATATATATATATATATATATATATATATTATATATAAGCCAGATTCAATCCTCGGCTAGTCGCAGTGTTGTTATTGATTCTATACCACTTGCTCGTGGTCACAAAGTCACACTAACACACAGAAACGGAGGAGGGGTATTTATAGGCAGGCAGACAGGGGAGGGTACAAGATGGGAATAATGGGTGAAGTAGTGGAAGTGGTAGTAGTAGTAATAGTAGTAGTGGAGACAGTCATATTCTAGGAAGGAGCACTGCAATGAGGCTAGCGGCCCGCAAGGGTGGGACGGACACAGAGGGAGGAAAGGCGAATAAAATGAAGGACAAATACAAGGCAAAGAAGAAAGAAAGGAAAACCCATAGGAGAAAAAGGAGAAAGGGAAGAGATGAAAGGGAAGAATCAGGTTAAGTCACGGGTGTTCTGAAGTTTAGAGCATTTAACAATGTAATGAGAGGAAAGCATCAACAGAGACAAAGCCAGGGCTAAGATTCATACAGGGAAAGTTGTGTATAAGGGAGGATTCAACCAGGCGGCGACTATGAAAGTTGGACGTAGGGTAGACAGTTTTAGCAGAAGACCAATCAATAGGATGACTGTGATCTCTGACATGACAGAAAAGAGCATTATTAGTGTCGGCAAGCCTAACACTATTTTTGTGCTCCTTGAGTCTGTCAGAAAGAGATCGGCCAGTTTCTCCGAAGTACTGAAGAGGACAGGAGGAGCAAGAAATAGAGTAGACACCAGGAGAATCTGTGGAGGGAGGGGAGGTATGAACTAGATTAGTGCGAAGAGTGTTGGTCCAAGTCGGGCCGAAACGTCGTCGTAAGCTCCTCCCTTTTATATGTGCGGGTTGTGTGTGTATTGTTCCAGTCACGGTATTGTGCCTTTTTTGATTTTTAATAGAATGAAGTTTGTTATTCAGCAGGTCAGACCAGCGTTGTTGCCAACGGGTGCGAAGGTGGGTAGCAATGACCGCAAAATAGTCCGAGAAAGGAACACCTCTATATGAAACTGGAAGGTCATGTACTGCTGACCGCGCAGCAGTGTCTGCCTGGTCATTGCCCTGTACGTCAACATGACCAGGGACCCAACAAGAGACAATATCTTTATGCTTGCTAAAGATCGGCGTAACCAAAGGTGGAATCGAAGAACTAGGGGTGAGGTGTATCAATTTACGGATACCCTTTGTAAAGCACAAAGGGGAGTCTAAAACGACCACAAATGGTGACACAGGCATAAATGCAATACGGGTAAGTGCCACAAGAATGGCATACAATTCAGTCGTAAATATGCTACCCGGGAGGGTAGTGCCCTGCGTACAACGCTGCCCGGAAACACTGCTGCAAATCCGACGCCGTCATATGACTTTGAACCATCGGTGTATACTGGATGGTGGGAATGAAAAGGGAAAAGGTCTAGGAAAGAAGAGCGGAGAAGCCGCGTAGGTAGTTGGGCTTTTGCACAATGTAAGGAATAGAAGACACGGACAGTAGGAACTTTCCAAGGGGGCAGGGGAAGGAGATGTCAATGAACATATAGAGGTGGGAGCTGAAGGGAAGACAAGAGTGAATGAGACGAAGAAAAGGGCGAAAATAAGCAGGGGCGACGAACAAATAAAAGCGCCTACTAACATCTGTAACAATCCTATACATGGAAGGATTGTGGAGGTCATGGGGCGAACAAAATAGCAATGCAATGTGCATCACGACATCGGATAAGGATGGAATGTTCGCTTCTAAGGGCTCTCAACCGGGAAACGAAATGCACCAAGGCATAAGCGTAATCCTGGTGATGAATGGGATTAAGGATGGAAAGAGTAGCAGGGAGGCACGAATATATCTGGTCACCATAATGAAATTTCGACAAAATTAGGGCTGAATGTAGGGTAAGGAGGTTCTACAATCAGCCCCATGAAAATGTCGAGGGTTTTAAGAAGGTTCAGCCTGGTGTGACAAGTTGCCTTCAGAGAGGTAATGTGAGGTTTCCCGGACATCGCGGTCGAACAGGAGGCCGAGAA
Organism: Cherax destructor; assembly: GCA_009830355.1. Taxonomy (NCBI): domain Eukaryota; kingdom Metazoa; phylum Arthropoda; class Malacostraca; order Decapoda; family Parastacidae; genus Cherax; species Cherax destructor. The sequence continues at coordinate 15,498 of WNWK01042990.1, forward strand.
ACCTGACTGCATCACGTTCTGGGATACGTGAGCCGTATAGGTACAATGGATGATCAGAGACCACTGAAAGTCCCAGTAAACGTAATTTGATGAGTTTTGCCACTAAAAATTTAAACCCGTGATTGGTGGCCAATCAGAAACCCCGGGTTTATGGCATGCTGGAGGAAACCAATGAGGGGACAGTCAGCACTGCCCAAACTATAGCAAAATCATCCACAT
>WNWK01042991.1:0-15715 GCA_009830355.1 Cherax destructor
AACTGCCTTCTCCTTTAATTTATAAACCTGCACTTCCTTTTGCTGATTCCATTCTTCTCATCCTCGTATGGAATGCGATGTAAAAACCTGAGAAGGGTGGCGGGGGAGGAAGCTAGGCCCCCCCCACAAACACAATGGCCTGCCCCAAGGCAAGCTGCTTGAGCCCCACTAGACGAGGGAAATCCTGCAGTCCACCTCCTGTCGAAATTTTTTCTCCCCCAGAAGCAGAACTATGTTGTTAAATTTTCGGTATGAAAATATCCAAAATTTTGCAATATTTAATTGAAAAAAAAATTAAAAGGAACCCATGGTAATTGACAGTCTACTGTATACTTTTGGGAGCAAGTGGCTATAACCCCTTCTGTATAAAATACTAAATTTAAAAAAAAAAAAAAAACTTTCTTTTTTCAAAGGTCACTCTGCCTCGGTGGGAGACAGGCAGTGCTTTAAAAAAAATACTGTATGTTTCTAGTTTTGCCTTGAGTAATGCTTATCCCAGATCTTTCCCCTTGCAATCTTCCACAGTATGTCTCATCCAAGACTGTATTTCATCTCCTTGTTCTGGCCCTCCTATTTCATTACTTAGCATTTGTCAGAATTAAATTCAAGTAACTGCCTTTGTTGGTGTTAGTGATGATAATTTATTACAGATGGGGGGATATTCAGCACTTGAAGAACAAGTATGGAGGAGGTTATACGCTAGAGAAAAAGATTAAACATGAAGAATGTTCTCAGTTAAAATTTAAAACACCCCCAGATGGCATTCAACAGTAAGTGCTATAGCTTATAAGTAAATCAAAAAAAAAAATTGGTTGTCTTAAATCAGTGATCCGGGATGTTTGTGTTGAATATTTTTCATAGTTGGGGGAATTTTGAGAACGGTCAACCTTCATATTCAGGGTGGTTATTCTAAGAAAGTCAATGAAAAAGAATCGCAAATACGATAGTTTTCTGATTATTGGGAAAAGGAAATTAATTTCAAAAGGGGAGACAGAGAACAAAAAAAAAAAGAAAAATTTTTTTATCATAGATTTCATAAGTGCCAAAGTCATCCATCAATTGTCGGGTTCTATTCCCAAAGACTTGCAGTGCTTTGCAGCAGAGCAAAGCCAACACAAAAAGAACACTAACATCATGTGTTTAACATGCTATTTATTCACTACTTCAACCCAGTATTTTGGGTGAATTTCATAGCTTCCCAGGGAAAAAATAAAGAACCTTTTTTTTTTTTCCTCTAATAATAATAATAATAATAATAATAATAATACTTTTTGAAACATGGTACAAAAGATACATGGTAGACAAGAAACATAGTTATTATGAGATGCAAAAACCCCAATATGCTGGCATTTGGGGGATTCTTAGGTCTACTTAATTCTAGACACATGGTAAAAGTTATGATTGATAATTTATAAAATAAGTATAATTGCATATCTAAGTTATAAAGTTTGAATATAAGTTGAACATATCAATTAATTAGCAATGCAACTAATTGAGTGAGATAACAATTTAAAAAATTAGTTGCATTGCAGTTACAGTTTTCGTGGTCATTATAATGTAAATGTTATGGAAATAGTTAGCTTAAATTGTATTATTCATAACAGGTTTTTACATTTAAGTGATTAGTCAGGTTTTTTTAAGTGATTATTCTACTTTTTGGGAATGTTTAATATTGAGCATTTAGCTTTGGGGAAGGGGGTTTTTTTTAGCATCGTTTTGAATTGGGGTACAGGCAGGGTTTCTTTGGCAATGACAGGAAATTTAAAATTTTGTGCCTTTTATATGCATTGAGTTTTTACATAGTGTTAGATGGACAGGGGGAACATCGAGTGATCTGTGTCTATGTTGTGGTCATGTGTCCTGTTAAAATGGGTAAGGAGAATTTTTGAGTGGTGGGTTAATATTTGCATGAGTGTTCTATGTATGAAATGGGGCACAGAAAAAAGTATGGATGTCTTGTATGGTGAGTAAGTTTAGGTTTTTGAATATTGGGGGAGTATTTTTGCCTGGAGTGTGAATTTGTTATCATTCTAACTGCTCCCTACATGGCCTTCAAAAGAATATTTTTAAATTTTCCTTGCTTCTACGATTATCAGTTTTTCATTTGCTTTGCTGTCATACTCCCCCACAACAAGGCCACTGAGATGCCGGGACCCCATCTTCATCTTTTTTTCGGGTTTTTTGCTTAAACCCCCGGGAATTTCATTTTTCTTAGCACCATCATTCGCTTTAGAGACTATTGTTAACCCTCTCACTGTACAGACCCCCCCAATTTTTAAAATTGTTCACAATGTCCAAGAATTCCAAAAAAAAAATTTTTTTTTTTTTTTTTAAATGGTAGAAAATCTTTTTTAGGGGGTAATGGGAAAAAAAAAGTATGAAATTTCATGGAAAATTGACAAATTACGCTTTTGCAAATATTTCTTATTTTAGCCCAATTACATTGTTCCAGTCAAGAAAATTGTTAGTTATTTCACTAGTTTGTCTTCATTTTATCGACTGAGCCGAAATTGTCCAAAACAGTATTTCAACACCCAGTAAAAATCAAAAATTGGTAATTTGGCCATTTTTACACAAAAATTTTAAAACATCCCAATTTCAAAATAGGGTCCAGAATAAATAATGCAGGTATTCCTGGCACTAAAAAAACATTTTCTCTGTTCATTAGTTACATTCCCAGGCTTTAATCATGAATTCCATTTGATTTTATATTCACAAAAAAAAAATTATTCACACAATAAATAGAAGATTTACTGTTATGCAATATTGTAATAATTGTGTAAATAATATCAGCACATTCGTGAATGCATATTAGACCCACCAGTTGGATGTGTATTGGATGAATGACATGTTTTGTTTACTCTTGAATATTGGCAAAAATCTGCTATTTTGAGCTCAATTTCAAGCTATTTTCAATCCTGAAACTAATCAAAATCATATCTATTTCTGTAATATATCTTCCATTCTGTCAAATGAGACCAAGAAACCAGAATACAACCATAAAATCCATACGAAAATACACAATGTCGCTGTTTTAAGCCAAAAACACGGTTGCAGTTTTCTTCTCATTATACTGCATGCGGCAGGATATTTTTTATATCGTGCACACACTTATCACATAGACCCATTCCCCATGTCTAGGCCCAAATTTACCACTCACAGCTTATCTGAGCTGAGCTCTGGCATAGTAGTATGACATTGACTGTGACCTCAAAGCCATAGTACTATGGCACAGTAACAAAGGTTAATAGTGTATACGCAGTTTAATAAAGTAATGATAAATACACTGTAAATCCAGGGAAAATTACAGATCAAATAACAATAGTATGGAGTGCATGTGCAGACAATAACACACTGATGTGAGACTAGTCTTGGCCCTGCTTGCAGGAACAATGAAAATATGGATGGAGCCCAAACCAGACAAACCTGCAATAAAACTCTACCTCTGATATACCTTTGATGAATTTCAAGAGTTTCTGCCAAAGCCCAGCCCTGCACCAGGCTTGCTTTGGGGCTACCTAGTCAACCAGACTGTTGTTGCTGGCAGTCCACTGGCCCACATATCCACCATAGCCTGGTTGATCTGGCATTTGGTGGAGAACTTGTCAGTTTCCTCTCGAAGTTGTTCACACTTGCCCCAGCAGTGTTTCTAAATCTTATAGTAGAATGTTGAATAGTCTGAGACAACTGATATTTATACAGTGTTCTCTTATTGTATCCATTGTACCCCTAATGGTATGTTGGACAAGTGTGACCATGGCGTAATAGCACACAAAATGCGTGATAAAGGAATAACAGGAAAAGTTTGTAGATGGATCTATAACTTTGACAAATAGAACACAAAGAGTAATAGTAAACAGGCAGCCACGGTGAAAAGCTCTATTCCACAAGGCAAAATCTTTTGCTCCCGTTCTATTCCTCATCCTCAGTTCTGACATAGACAAAATGTAAGCTATAGCTCCATGTCTTCCTTTGCGGATGAACCTGGATTCCATGGCATGACCTCCATTTAAGACACTGCAAAACTCCAAAACAGACATCAACCAAATACAAATACAAATATTTTATTTCATTTTCTAGTTTACATAGGTTATGTTATTACAATCATAAACTGAAATTGCAAGGAGAGCCACTGGCATGCCATGGCATTAGGGCACTAATCTAATGGCTTATAGACTATGAACATAGTATGTATTAGAGAAAATTAGTGAGGGTTTTTCTAATTAGATCATTCAAATTCAATATGATTACTATAATACATTGCAGGTGTATGGACTAGGAGGTAGGTTACTGAAAGCAGTGAAGAGTTTTATGAGGATAGTGAGGCTCAGATTAGAGTATGTACGAGGGAGGGACTATTTCCCAGTAAAAGTGGGCCTTAGACAAGGATGTGTGATGTCACCGTGGTTGTTCAATATATTTATAGATGGGGTTGTAAGAGAAGTGAATGCGGGGTCTTGGTAAGAGGTGTGGGGTTAAAAGATAAAGAATCAAATGCAAAGTGGGAGTTGTCACAGTTGCTTTTGCTGATGACACTGTGCTTTTGGGTTCTGAAGAGAAGTTGCAGAGGTTGGTGGATGAATTTGGTAGGGTGTGTAAAAAAAAGAAAATTGAAAGTGAATATAGGAAAGAGTAAGGTGATGAGGATAACAAAAAGATTAGGTGACGAAAGATTGGATATCAGATTGGAGGAGAGAGTATGGAGGAGGTGAATGTATTCAGATATTTGGAGTGGACATGTCAGCGGATGGGTCTATGAAGGATGAGGTGAATCATAGAATTGATGAGGGAAAAGGACAATGAAATATGGATCCCGGGCTACAACCTATACAGGTGTGACAGAGTGAACAGGCAAAAAGAGGGGTTGGCCTGTATATCACAGAGTCACTTATATGTTCAGAACTACTAAATGCCTCAAATGATGTAGTTGAAGTACTAGCAATAAAGGTCGAGAATCAAAACCTAGTCATCGTGGTTGTCTACAAGCCCCTCGGATCAACGTCCCAACAATTCCAGGAACAGCTTCTGAAAATTGACCACTGTCTGGAAAATCTTCCAGCTCCTGCCCCAACATCTTGCTACTGGGGATTTCAACCTCAGGCACCTAAAATGGAGGAACATTGCAAACAATGTGGTAGCAGAGATAACACCAGGAGGCAGCTCAGATGAAAATTCACACATGCATGAACTTTTAAATCTCTGCAACAAATTCACCTTAAACCAGCAAATAGTGGAGCCCACAAGATTAGAGAATACGCTGGACCTCATCTTCACCAACAATGATGATCTGATACGAAATGTCATCATATCAAAACAATATACTCAGATCACAACATAATAGAGGTCCAGACATGCATGCGGGAGCCCCAGATCAACAAAATGTGATCAGCTGCGGGAGCTTTCTCAAATTCAACTTCAATAACAAAAACATAAGGTGGGACCAAGTAAACCAAGTCCTAAATGATATAAACTGGGAAGATTGCCTAATCATCACGGATCCCAACCTATGTCTAGAACAAATTAACTCTGTGGTATTAAAACTAAAGGAATCTTACAGGAATCAAGAGACACGGGAAGAACATCAAAGCCATAAATTAAATTGAAAGAAACCCAAAGTATTTCTTTTCCTATGCAAAATCAAAGTCGAGAACAACAACCAGTATTGGGCCCCTACTTAAATGGGATGGGTCCTACACAGATGACAGCAAGGAAATGAGTGAGTTACTTAAGTCCCAGTATGACTCAGTTTTTAGCGAGCCACTAACCAGACTGAAAATCGAAAACCTAAATTAATTTTTATAGAGTGCCACAGAATTTGACAGACGCATGCCTTTCTGACATCACCACGACGCCAAATGACTTCAAAAGGCAATAAATGACATGCCCATGCACTCTGCTCCAGGCCCAGACTCATGGAACTCCGTGTTCATCAAGAACTGCAAGAAGCCCCTATCACATGCTTTTAACATCCTATGGAGAGGAAGCATGGACACTGGGATCGTCCCAGCAGTTACTAAAAACAACAGACATAGCTCCGCTCCACAAAGGGCAGTAAAGCAATAGCAAAGAACTACAGACCAATTGCGCTAACGTCCCATATCATAAAAATCTTTGAAAGGGTTCTAAGAAGCAAGATCGCCACCCATCTTGATACCCATCAATTGCACAACCCAGGACAGCATGGTTTAGAGCAGGCCGCTCCTGTCTGTCCCAACTACTGGACCACTACGACAAGGTCCTGGATGCTCTAGAAGATAAACAGAATGCAGATGTTATATACACAGATTTTGCAAAAGCCTTTGACAAGTGTGACCATGGTGTAATAGCACACAAAATGCGTGATAAAGGAATAACAGGAAAAGTTGGTAGATGGATCTATAATTTCCTAACATGTAGAACACAAAGGGTAGTAGTCAGCAGAGTAAAGTCTGAGGCAGCTACTGTGAAAAACTCTGTTCCACAAGGCACAGTACTTGCTCCCATCCTATTCCTCATCCTCATATCAGATATTGACAGGGATATAAGCCACAGTGCTGTGTCTTCCTTTGCAGATGACACCCGAATCTGTATGACAGTGTCCACCGTTGAAGACATGGCTAGACTCCAAGCAGACATAAACCAAATCTTTAAATGGGCTGCAGAAAACAATATGAAGTTCAATGATGAGAATTTCAATTACTCAGATACGGAAAACGTGAAGAAATTAAAATATCTTCGGAGTACAAACTAATTCCAACCACACAATAGAGCGAAAAACTAATGTCAAAGACCTGGGAGTGATCATGTCAGAGGACCTCACCTTCAAGGACCATAACAAAGTAGCAATTGCATCTGCTCGAAAAATGACAGGATGGATAATGAGAACCTTCAAAACCAGGAATGCCAAGCCCATGTTGACACTTTACAGATCGCTTGTTCTATCTAGGCTGGAATATTGCTGCACACTAATGGCACCTTTCAAGGCAGGTGAAATTGCTGACCTTGAAAATGTGCAGAGAACCTTCACCGCACGCATAAGTGCGATAAACCACCTCAACTACTGGGAACGCTTGAAGTTCCTAAACCTGTACTCTCTAGAACGCAGGCGGAGAGATACATTATTATATACACTTGGAAAATCCTAGAGGTTAGTACCAAACTTCACACGAGTGTCACTCCTACGAAAGCAAAAGACTCGGCAGGCGATGCTAACATCCCCCAATGAAGAGCAGGGGTGCCACTAGCACGTTGAGGGGCAACAAATAAGTGTCAGGGGCCCAAGATGTTCAACTGCCTCCCAGCATACATCAGTGGATTACCAACAAACCCTGGCTGTCTTCAAGCAGGCACTGGACAGGCACCTAAGTCGGTACCTGACCAGCCGGGCTGTGGTTCGTACGTTGGACTGCGTGGGCCAGCAGTAACAGCCTGGGGTTTATTAGGCTCTGGTCCAACAGGAGGCCGGTCACGACCGGGCCCGGGGCGTTTACCCCCCGGGAAATTTTCCCCCAAGACCTTTTTTATATCCCCTTTATTAATACCCATTTTCCACTTGTATACCCCGATCATGTCTCCCCCCATTCTACCTTAAAGTGTGAATTTTGGGTTTTAATTTTTTCGTAAGGAAGATTTCTAATCTATGTAAATTAGTCATTTACCCTTTTTTCAACGAATTTTTGTCCATTTTTAATAGGAGACCAGAACTGAGCTCGTAACTGGGAGGCCTTTTCAATGATGAAAAACTTTAAAATAACCTCAGGACTTCTGTTGCTAACCTTCTTTAAAAATCCCGAACTATTTGTTTTTAGAGCTTGGATTTTCTTTGGGTTTGGTTCTTTACCATCACCCCCAAGTCCTTCTCAATCGATGGTAAGTTCAGTTATTTAACTTATGGCTTGGGTTAGGACACTCCCCCCCCCCCCCCCCCCCCCCCCCCCCCCCCCCCCCCCCCCCCCCCCCCCCCCCCCCCCCCCCCCCCCCCCCCCCCCCCCCCCCCCCCCCCCCCCCCCCCCCAAAAAAAAAAAAAAAAAAAAAAAAAAAAAAAAAAAAAAAAAAAAAAAAAAAAAAAAAAAAAAAAAAAAAAAAAAAAAAAAAAAAAAAAAAAAAAAAAAAAAAAAAAAAAAAAAAAAAAAAAAAAAAAAAAAAAAAAAATTAAAAAAGTTAGATAATGGTTCACAGATTCCTTTCATTCCTTTAAAAACCCGGGCCCCATCGGACCCGGCGATTTTTTTGTTTCTCGGGCTAGTTGTTTTTCCCCAAAAAATTTCGCTAGTGACTTGATATTTTCATAATTTATCTTCTTCTGGGTTTGAAAAAATTTAAATTTTTTTGGGGTATTTTTAATGTCTTCCTGTGTGAAAACCGAGAAAAATAATTAAAAAAAAATAGGCAATATCCCTTCTCCCCCTCCCGTAAATGCCCAGAGTTATTTTTTAAAAGGGGGGGTATCTTTCCTAACTTTTGTTCTATAAACCTGGAAAAAATTTTGGGTTAATTTTTTTAATCCCAGCAACTTTAATTTCATAGTCCCGTTTAGCTTTTTTTTATCCTGGTTGATGATCAGACCCTGATCTACCATGAGGCCTGGTCTCAGACCTGGCCGCAGGGCATTGACCCCCAAAACCCTCTCCAGGTAAACTCCAGGTAAACCTTGAAATTGAGCTCAAAGTAGCGGAAACGTTCGATTTTGCCGATGTTCAAGAGTAAACAAATCACGTCACGCATATAATACATCTCAACTGCTGGGTTTAATATGCTTTCACAAATGCGCTGATATTATTTTTACAATTTTTACAGTAATGCAGTAGTCTGCATAACAGTTAATCTTCTATTTTTTGTGTGAATAAAACTTCAAAATGGAAAGCAAGCGTAATATAAGAGAGGCCTGGAGATGTGACTGATGAACAGAGAAAGTATTATTTTAGTGCTAGGAATGTTTGCATTGTTAATTCTGGACCCTATTTTGAAATTGACTTTTTGAATTGTGTATGAAATTGGCCAAATTACCAATTTCTGATCACTTTATTGGGTAGTTGAAATGGGTAAATGGGTGGTTTCTTGTACTCAATAGATAGAACAAAAGGAGTTCTAGCAAAATAGCTATGAGTTTGGTCAACTGGACCAATGGAATTGGCCGAAAATAGGGCTCAAAGTGGGCGAAATCATCAATGCGTAAATATCACTGAGACCGCTAACTTCGCAAGAGCGTAATTCCATAAGTTTTCCATTAAATTTTGTACTTTTGATTTCATTACCATCAGGAAAACATTATCATTTCATAAGAAATATTTTTTTTTTAAATTCTTCGACACTGAGAGCAAGTTTGTGAGCAGGGGTCTCAACAGTGAAAAGGTAAATTGGAACCCTCGTGCGGTAGACCTGCCAATCTCTTGTCTGGCCAGATTTTTTTTTGTTTGTTTGTCCATTTTATCTGCAATCTATGACATGGAGGTTATATTGCACCCAAGATATTTTAGCATATCACCATCCACATATACAGTGGAACCCCAGTTTTCGTCTTTAATTCATTCAGGTGGTCAGCCAAAAACTGATTTGTACAAAAACTGAAGTAATATTTCCCATGAGAAATAATGTAAATCTAATTAATCCATTCAGACACCCAAAATATTAACAAAAATACATTTTATAGAGAATAACTATAGTTTTACATGCAGAAAACAATGAGAAATAAATATAAAGCACTGATGAAATGAATAAATGAACATTTAACATCACTTTTACCTTTATTGATGACTCTTGTTGACGTATGGAAGACGGCGAGGAGGAGAGGGAAGAGAGGTTATTGTTTGTAAGGAAATCCCCTCCATAAGGACTTCAGGTATCAAAGCCCTATCTGGAGTTTCTTCTCTTCTTCATGTTTTACTGGCACTAGGACCAGCTTGAGAGTCACTAGACCCATGTTGCACAAAAAAACTGTCCATAGAGGCCTGTTTCTGGCGTCTCTTTAAGATTTGCCTAAAATGGGTCCAGCATTGTCATTGAATATGTTGCAGACACAGCTTGCAGCAGCTTTGTTAGGGTGATATTTCTCCACAAAACTTTGCACCTCACTCCACTTTGCACAAATGTCCTTAATCCCTGAAGAAGGCACATTCTTCCCTCTCTCTTCCTCCTCTGAAGCAATTTCCTCAGCTAAGGTCTGTTGCTGTTCCAGATGAAGGTCTTGCAGCTCTTCAGTGGTTAGCTCTTCCTTGTGGACGTCACCAACTCTTCCACATCCTCATCCTGGCCACTCACCTCCAACCCCATGGACTTCCCAAAGACAATAGATTCTACAACAGGCATAGGGTCATCAGGGTCAGCCTCAAACCCTTCAAAATCCTTCTGATGGATACATTCTGGCCACAATTTTCTCCAAGCAGAGTTCAAAGTTCTGAAAGTCACCCCCTGCCAAGCCATGTCTATAAGGCTTATGCAATTGAGGATATTAAGTGATTCCCCCAGAATTCTCTTAGGGTCAATTCAGTGTCTGAGGTCACTTCAAAGCCCCTTTGAAACATTGCTTGTGTAGAGTTTTTGAAGTTTGAAATGACCTGCTGGTCCATGGGCTGGATGAGAGGAGTGGTATTAGGGGCAAGAACTTCACTGTAATGAAACTAAACTCCCCAACAATTAGTCTTCCAAATCTGGAGGATGAGCAGGAGCATTGTCCAGTACCAGGAGGCACTTAAGTGGCAATTTATTTTCCAGGAGGCATTTCTTCACACTTGGGCCAAACACTCCATTGACCCATTCAATGAAAATTGCCTTGTGACCCATGTCTTATTGTTAGATTTCCACATCACACACAATTTACTCTTGATGACATTGTTTTTCTTGAACACACTGGGATTTTCAGGTGATACACCAGTAAAGACTTCACTTTAAAATCGCCACTAGCATTACCACAGAACAAAGTTAGCCTATCCTTCATAGGCCTGTGTCCTGGCAGTGCCTTTTCCTCCTGCATGATGTAGGTCCTCTTTGGCATTTTCTTCTAAAAGAGGCCTGTTTTGTCACAATTGAACACTTGTTGGGGAGGGAAACCTTCAGCCTCTACGTACTCCTTGAATTCATCAACGAATTCTTCGGCCTCATTTTTGAACGAACTTGCAGCCTCGCCATGCCTTACCACACTGTGTATGCCACTTCGCTTCTGAATCTGTCGAACCAGCCTTTGCTGGCCTTAAATTCACTAACAGCAGCACTCATTCCAGGCATTTTCTTTACGAGATCTGCATGCAACTGCCTTGCCTTTTCGCAAATTATCACCTCCACAACACTATCTCCCGCTAACTGTTTTTGGTTGATCCACACAACAACAACTTCTCAACATCTTCGATTGTTTGCGATCTCTGTTTTTTTTGCACATTTATCTCTTTCGCAACATCAGCTTCCCTTGATTTCTTTGGACTTCAGATACATCCTGGCGAGCTCACCCACACGTACACCACTTTCGTATTTTTCTACAAGTTCTTGAATTCTATCATGTTCTCACCTTCTTTACAAAGGGCTGGCACTCGGAACTTTCTTTGGTCCCATGGTGGTTTATTTAGCAGTCGCAAGCACAAAAACAATGGAGTATTACAAAATGTTTCGGTTGCACTCGCAGAGTAATGCTCACTGAACGAGTAACAAAGGCAGACCGGGGTCACGAACGTATGAGCGGCCGCATTCCACGGGCAGGCGGACACGTCTGGTATGGACGATTTCTGAGTGGATGTACGAAACGGGGAAAATTTCGCCAAAAAAGTTGTCGAAAACTGAATTGTACGATAACTGGACCAGACGAAAACCGGCGTTCCACTGTATATGAAAGTTATTTTGAAGTTTACAACCATGGCATAAATTTTCTTCCGAGCTACATTTATATGATCTTACTGTGACTAATATGGGCCTTGCAAAAATTTTGGATTGTAATTTTCTCAACGTCATATCCATCTAATTGTGAGTTTGCAGATTAACATTATTTTTATAATTTTAGTTATTCCATAATTTGAACTTCTCTATAGGTCAAGCAGCACTATGGAGCAGATGCATAACATAATCAACCAGACCTTCCCAAATGCAGTCCTAGATGAGCAGTTTGAAGAGCATATCACCTATAAAGTGCCTCAGCATGATATTTCAGATTTGGCAAGATGTTTTGTGGTGCTGGAAAAGGTATGAGCTTTTAATCTGTGCACTGAAATTAACCTATAACCTTTCACTGTTGGTGACATATAGGTATGGCTCACAAGCCAGTGTTGGTGATGTATTAATACCCCAAAATTCTAGCAGCTTCAGATCTAGCAGGAGAAACTCGTTTCAGGGTCCATGAATTTAAAAAAAAAAAAAAAACCCCATGAAATGATAGAGAATCTTTTCCGATCATAACACCACGAAAATTATGAAATTTGATCGAAAATTAATGGAATTATGCTTTCGCAAGTTAGCGGTATCCATGACATTTTCGCACGGATTTCCCACTTTGAGCCCTATTTTCCGGGAAATTCCCAAAATTTCAGTCTACTAAAATTATAGCTATTTTGCTAGAACTCCCTTCTATCGATTGAGTACAAAAATTGCCCCATTTACCAATTTTAACTACCCAAAATAGTGGTCAGAAAATGACAATTTGGCCAATTTCACACAAATTTCAAACGACCCAAATTTTAAAATAGGGTCCATAATAAACAAGGCAGACATTCCTGGCACTAAAATAACATCTTCTCTGTTCAATTTGTCATGTCTCTAGGGCCCCCCTTACATTACTTTTGCTTTCCCTTTTGAATTTTATCACAGTGCGTAAAACGTACTTGTACGACCATAACCCGAAAGGGTTAAATTCTTTCCAATTTTTGTTTTTCCAAGTAACTTATGTGGCCTGTGAGACCAAAGTAGGTGCTGTGTACATATATACACTGAATGCAACATAATAACTGCACAAATATTATTATCATTATATTGTTTACAGACTTGTTTACACAAACCAACAATGCAAATTTTTTATTACTATTGTTCTATAATATGTATACACATATATAATGACTGGACACTTTCCATCAACTTTCCTTAGCACTTGAAGCTGTGTGTGTGTGTGTGTGTGTGTGGACATCTAAATTTGCTGAGTCAGGGTAAGGCAGCTGTCAAAATGACATATTATACCATTACTCACCACCCTCACTGCTGTCAACCTGTCAACACAAAGGGGACCCATGTCTTCTTCCCCACAACCTCCTTCCTAGCTTCCTTTCTTCCTTCATTCCTTCCTTCCTTCCTTTCTTACTTATTTCCTTCCTTCCTTCCTCTCATCTCTTCCTTCCTCTCATCTCTTCCTTCCTCCTCTCATCTCTTCCTTCCTGCCTTCCTTTCTTCCTTCATTCCTTCCTTTTTTTCTTCCTTCCTTTCTTATTTCTTTTGTTCCTTCCTTCCTCTCATCTCTCCTTCCTTCCTTTCTTTCTTTCTTCCTTTCTTCTTTCTTTCCTTCCTTCCTTGCCTCCTTCCTTCCTTCTTTCCTTCCTTCCTCTCATCTCTTTTCCTTTCTTTCATCTCTTCTTTCCTTCCTTCCTTCCTCTCATCTCTTCTTTCCTTCCTTCCTTCCTCATCTCTTCCTTCTTTCCTTACTTCCTTACTTTCTTTCTTTCTTCCTTCCTTCCTTCCTTCTGGTATCCTGGGCATTGCTTTCGGTCACAAACTCCTCAAAACCATGAAATTCATCTTCAGAGACACTTCCATCTTTGTTAGAGCTATCACTGGGGAAGAGAAGAGTCCCAGATTTGCCGGGGAGTCAGGTATTTCTTACCACTAGACATGCTGAACATGGACTACTGAAATGGCTTTCCACAATGCACCACTGGCTGCCCGATTTTTATACAGTGAACCCCGAGTTCGTAAAACTTCACTCCTGAAGTCTGCTCAAGTGCTATTACCGAGCGAATTTACTCCTTAAGGAAAAATTTCACGTAGGTTAGTCTATTTCAGACCCCAAAATACACTTCCACAAGCACTTACAATATTATACTTACATAATTGTACGATTTCCAGGGTTTGAAACTCGGGGTCCACTGTACTCGCACACTGACCACACAGACCCATTCTCTCACATGTGGGCCTACCAGCTTTCTCCCACTTGATTTGAGGCCGCTAGAATTTATGCGTATTAATACGTCTGAAACAGTGGCTCGTAAGACGATATATACGACCAAAACAGTCAAAGGGTTAAAACAGCGACTTTGCGATTTCTTGGTCTCATTTGATAGAATGGAAGATATATTACAGAAATAGAGATGATTTTGATTGGTTTTAGTACAGAAATGGCTTGAAACTGAACTCAAAGTAGTGGAAATGTTCAATTTTTGCCGATGTTCAAGAGTAAACAAATGTCATCACAAGTCTAATATGCATCAGCTTGTGGGTCTAATATCATTCACGAATGTGCTAATATTATTTATACAATTATTACAATATTGCATAACAGTAAATCTTCTATTTTTGGTGTGAATAAAAATTCATTATGTGAATAAAAAATAAAAATGGAATTCATTTGTAAAGCCTCAAAAACGTAACTAATGAGACAGAAGAAATGTTATTTTAGTGCCATGAATGCCTGTATTGTTTATTCTGGACAGTATTTGGAAATTGGGGGTCGGTGCCGTACTAGTACGTTTTACGTGCAAGGGTTGGTGCTGTACTAGTACGCGTAAATTCTAGTTGCCTCAAATTAAGCGGGAAATGGCTGGAAGGCCTACATATGAAAGAATGGGTCTGTGTGGTCAGTGTGCGCAGTATAAAAGAAATCCTGCAGCACACACTGCATAATGAGAAAAAACTCCGACCGTATTTTCGTTTAAAACAGTGACTTTGCAGTCAATTTTCGTATGGTATTTATTGATGTATTCTCGTTTTCTTGGTCTCATTTGATAGAATGGAAGATATACTACAGAAATAAAGATGATTTTGATTGGCTTTACGATGATAAGTACCTTGAAATTGAGCTCAAGTACAGTGGTACCTCGACTTACGATGGTCCCCAAACTCACCCTTTATGTAAGTTTATTTTTAAATGCTTTTGTAAGTGTAATTTTGGGGTCTAAAAGGACTAGTCTATTTTACAACATTTCTTAAGGAGATAAATTCGTTTGGTAATGGCACTTGAACAGCATTCTGGAATGAAAAATATCGTAAGTCGAGGTACCACTGTAGTGAGAATGGTCGATTTTTGCTGATGTTCAAGAGTAAACAAATCACGCTACGCATCCAATACACGTCAACTGGTGAGTCTAATATTCTTTTACAAGTGCGGTGATATTATTTATACCGGTTTTACAATGATGCAGTTGTATACATAACAGTAAATCTTCTATTTTTTGTGAGAATAAAATTCAAAATGGAAAGCAAAAGTAATGTAAGAGGGGCCTGGAGACATGACTAATGAACAGAGAAATGTTATTTTAGTGCCAGGAATGTCTGCCTTGTTTATTCTGGATCCCATTTTGAAATTGGCATCGTTTGAAATTTGTGTGAAATTGGCCAAATTGCAAATTTCTGGCCACTTTTTGGTTGTTGAAATTGGTAAATGGGGAGTTTCTTGTACTCAATCGATAAAAAAAATGGAGTTCTAGCCGAAATAGCTATGATTTGAGTAGACTGGAATGTTGGAATTTGCCAAAAATAGGCTCAAAGTGGACGAAATCGCTGATGCATAAAATCCGGGGACCGAAATTGAGACATAATTCCTAAGTTTTCAATCAAATTT
>WNWK01042992.1:0-15715 GCA_009830355.1 Cherax destructor
AAAACCTCTAGACTCTAGAGGATATAATGGGACGTAGGGGCTATCAAATTTATGTTTTTTAAGAAGACCATGGAATAAATCGAAATCATAAATGATAAAAACGTTGAACAAGGGTCAAGTTAGGAGGAAAGAGGTTGGAAGACCCTTTTGTTTCTTGTTGAAAGTTCTCTTGATGCAATCAAGAGAGGAGTGTATACTTAGTCAAAAGAGAAATGTTTGCTTCACTGAGATAATCATCGTGATGGGATAACCCCCGATTTGCCTTTGTCATAAGAGGATAAATATTAGTTTTAGATTTAAATGAAAAGAGCAAGTTGAACAAGTAGAACAATTTAAAGCTCTGAATATTGCACATGTAGGCATATTTTGATTCTTCAAATAATACTTCTCAATTATTAAACATCTTTGGGGTTTTTCCATCTCAATAATCTCAAAAATATATATTTTGCTAGTACTAAAAAGTTTTATAATAAATGCTATCAAGTTTTCTTCCGTATCTTCCCCCTGTTCATCTTTGTTTTAAAGTAAAAATACACAACTGCAACTAATGTGACTTTTTACTGGGCAACGTTTCGCTCTCCAGGAAGCGGAAATTTGCCATCATTAATTAGTATTGGTGGCGTAATTCTGCCATCATCAATTAGTATTGGTGGCTAATTCTGCCATCATCAATTAGTATTGGTGGCGGTAATTCTGCCATCATTAATTAGTAGGTGGCGGAATTCTGCCAACATGAGTGCTGTTCTGGGGATATCATTACCATTATTTCTGAATGGATTTCGTTTCTAACGTCTTGTATTTGGTTTTTTTTACTGCCTTGATTACTGTTTTTTTTAAAAAAATTATCATTACAATAACAAACTTTTTTACTGTCTGAATCTGTAGTTGCACAAACACTTCTATTGCCATCCTCTACATATTTTGACTTAAATCCCGGATCTCAGCAAAAACAGAGCTGCTGCTAATTATCCCAAGATAAATGAAACCCTACCCTGGGGTACAAGTTATCTTGCTGCATAAGTTGTCCCAAAATTTTCAATAAATGATATAACAATATCCTTTTGCAAGTGTCCTTGCATGCAGGTGTTAACTGGTATACCTCATCATGTTAGTTAACCTGGCAAATTTCGAACCCTGAATAACCTGTCATTTTCAATGTGCCTTCACGGAAAAACACAACATATGACATATTCTTCCCTGCATCCCAATTATATCTATTGACCTCCTTTAACTGATAAGGTCATTTTCTTACTCTTTAACATTATTTCCCCAACACTAAGGAAGATAATAAAGGGTTTTTCCCACTACCATTTTTGATATTTTTTAAAATGCTAATTATATCCTCCATAGTAGTCCTCTTACTATCCAATTTATAAAAAATTTGCCTTTTAATCAGCACCGGTTTCCTCAGTCCTCGATGACCGAATCATATTTAACCAGTAAGAAAACAAAAGTTTGTAGTTGCAGCAGCTTTTCTTAGACCTTCTTCATTAACTGGATTCTTCAAGTCAAGTGAATATAAGTGGAGGTTCAATGAGAAATCAAGTGGTTTAATGAGTTGAAAATGGAAAAAATTCAAAACAAGGCATGGCGTCTATACAAAATGGAATACAATACCACAAATTGATATAAAAAGAGCATTTCTTCCTGAAATATTCCGAAAAATGTTTCGACTGCATTGCAGGATTCATCAATCGAATATAAAGGGAATCAATCCGGGTAGAGGTGAATCAGAATCGGTGACATTGTTAATGCAAGACGAAGTAGAGGAATTTGACGTTTGATGTAATAAGTCCATCACTCTAAGAGCAAGATGAAAATTTCTCTTATACCGAAGCAAAGGGCCCGAAGTGAGTTGAGCTGGACCCACTAGTGGAAGTAGGTCATGTAAACATTGTGTTGCACTGTCAGCCACTGGCAGATCATCGTGTAATAAATTGTATTTAGTCCCCATGTTGGGGTAAGACACATTTTTAACACTAAAAATCATTCTGACAATGACATCAGGAATGTGATTCATCTCTGTATTCGACTGATGAAGCCCACAGTGCAGGTGAAACTTAACGTCAATAAAGATTCCTATTTTTTTGCAACTGTGTCTTACTAATTAACGGGGGGTCGGTCCCTACTTTAAAAGCTTTGTTCCTCACTATTTTCCCCAATTTCCCAAATATTTCTTTTTTTTGGATGAAACTGTATATTGATATGAGAGAAGTTTCAATTATTTTCTCTCATTTTTTCCATTTCCCTTTAAAGGGTTCATGTGTTGAACTAAAGCGTTATTCAAGATCCCAGACCTGGGGGGTATTGTCGTCCTTCAAGCTTCTTGTTCGGTTTTCCCCGAAAGCTTCCCCAAATATATTCTATAACAGACTATACTTTTAAATTTTCATATACATAAGCTTTTTTTTTTTTTTGGGGTTCCTCTTGTTCCGGTGTTTATTGACTTTCCTATTGTGGCCCTGCTTAGTCTATTATTAATGTGTCATTTTGTAAAAAAAATTGTTCTATTTTTTTACATTTTTTCTTAGGTAATTATGAATGATGAATTATGTATAGGCAGATCCATCAACTTTCCCCTTGATATTTTCATGCTTTTCGTACATGAGTGGTATACATGAGTGGTATACATGAGTAGTATACGTGAGTGGTATACATGGTGGGTATACATGAGTGGTATACATGAATGGTATAAAATACCGACAAGATGAAAATTAACACACAGGTGCAACATCTGGGTATTTTTAAAGAAAAGGTAGGACACAAATGCAACTAATGTGACTTTATTGTGGTAACTTTTCCCCCCCAGGATGTTTATAAAGGGCCGTTGCAAACAATACAAAGTTTGTCACAATAAAATGTCTTTAGTTGCACTTGTTTTTTTTTCTAACATAATTCACCAACATTGCAATCATGTTTGTAAAATTTAAAGGTTAGGTAAAAGACACAAGTGCAATAAAGAGACATGATATATTTTATCTTCAAAGAAAACACAAACCAGGCCTATGCAAATATTATGCTTTTGGTATCTGCAGGCATGGAATTTCGGGGGAAAACAGATTGGACATGAAACTTTGACCACCCCAGAAAATGCCTTGCCCTTATGACCGGGAAAATTTTGCAACCCCCCCTTTCTGTAAGTTTTTCCCCCCTGAAATGTGTCACTCATCAGTTCAGGAAAGACATTTAAAAATAACCTATATTGCCAGGTACACCACCTAAAGGGTACAAGACGACACAGAACATCGGGCCAGGGGAAAAACCTGGGTACCCAAAAGGGCCACCCCAGAGATAGATTTTTTTTAAGCGAAAGGGAAGGAAAAAAAAGAAGGCAGGAAATTACATAAATCGTACTCCAACTGCAATCATTTCTGGGGGAAACCACAGGTAAATGACCCCCTCTCCGAAAACAAAATATTAGTGCTGGGAAAAAAAAGATTTCCCCCCCTCATACCACCAATACCACCAATCCAACGACATTCATCTTTGCAAATATACAGGGTCTAAAGCCAGCAACAAACAACAAGATACCTTACATCCGTGGACTGCTTACAGAGTCAAATGCAATGTTTGCCCTTTCACAGGCCCACAAAAAGGACACTTGGACAATGAAAAGGACCCCGGGCTCAACCTATACGATGTGATGGTGAACGGAAAAAAAGGGGGGGTTTTAAATACAGGCCCCAATATGCAAAAGAACTACTAAATCCTAAATGTGTAGGTTTTTGGAAAGATCGAGAATAAACCTGGTTCTTTGTTAAAGCCCCGGTGCAACGCCCAAAATTTTTGGAAATTAAAAATTGCCAATGTGGGGAAAACCTTCCCCCCCCCGCCCCCAACACCCCCCGGGAAAAAACCCTAAAATGGAAATTTGCAAATAATTTCAGAGATCCCAGGGGCAGAGTAAAACTCCCCCGGATTTAAATTTTGCCCTTTATTAAAAAAAATAATGGAACAAGTTGGGGAAAAACACGGGCCTCACTTATAACAATGATGATCTGTAAAAAAAATATATAAAACTTTAGTTCCAACAAAAAGGGCCCCGTGCGGGGGCCAGATCGACAAAATGTGATCAGTCGTGAGGGCTTTCCCAATTTCAACTTCAATAAAAAAAAACATAAGGTGGGACCAAGTAAACCAAATCCTAAATGATATAAACTGGGAAGAAGCCTAAGCATCACGGATCCTAACCTATGTCTAGAACAAATTAACTTGTGGCACTTGAGGTTTGCTCAAGGCAAATTCCCTTAAGGAAAAGGGGGGAGAAACTAGAAAGAGAGGGGGAGCCCCCTATACAGGTGAAGGCAAAGAATAACAGAGCGGCTACAAGAGGCCAATATATCTGAAATACGTGGGGAGGCACTGGGTCAGAGAAATAGAAACATCGAATTAAAACAAAAAGGGAATCTTGGGACTCAAGAAACGGGGAAAAACAAAGCCAAAATGAAATTGAAAGAAACCCAAAGTTTTCATTTCTTATGCCAAAACAAAGTCGAGAACAACATCCAGTATTGGGCCCTACTAAAATGAGATGTGTCTTACACAGATGACACAAGAAAATGAGTGAGTTACTAAAGTCCCAGTATGACTCAGTTTTAGCGAGCCCTAACAAGACTAAAAGTTGAAGACCTAAATGACTTTTTTGGAGTGCCACAAAACCTGGTAGACCAAGCCTATCTGGGCATTACCCTGACTCCCATGACTTTGAAAAAAGGGATAAATACATGCCCATGCACTCCGCCCAGGCCCCGACTCATGGGAACTCAGTGTTCATCAAGAAAATGCAAGAAGCCCTATCACGTGCTTTTAACATCCTATGGAGAGGGACATGGAAACTGGGGTCATCCCACTCCCCAAAGGCGGCAGTAAAGCAATAGCAAAGAACTACAGACCAATAGCGCTAACGTCCCATATCAAAATTCTTTGAAGGGTTCTAAAACAAGATCGCCCTCATCTAGATAACCATCAATTCACAACCCAGGGCAGCAGGGTTTAGAGCAGGTCGCTCCTGTCTTCCCAACCAATGGACCACTAGACAAGGTCCTGGATGCTCTAGAGGACAAACAGAATGCAGATGTTATATACATAGACTTTGCAAAAGCCTTTGATAAGTGTGACCATGGTGTAATAGCCTAAAATGCCTGATAAAGGAATAACAGGAATAGTTGGTAGATGGATCTATAATTTCCTAACAAGTAGAACACAAAGAGTAGTAGTAACAGAGTAAAGTCTGGGGCGGCTACGGTGAAAAGCTCTGTTCCACAAGGCACAGTACTCGCTCCATCCTGTTCCCCCATCCTTATATCGGACATAACAGGGATATCAGCCACAGTGCCGTGTCTTCCTTTGCAGATGACACCGAATCGCCCTGAGTGTCCACCATTGAAACACTGCAAGACTCCAAGCAGACATCAACCAAATCTTTAAATGGGCTGCAGAAAACAATATGAAATTCAATGATGAGAAATTTCAATTCCGATATGGAAAACGTAGAAATTAAAATCTCATCAGAGTATAAAACAAATTCCAACCACACAATAGAGCGAAAAAAAAAATGTCAAAAAAACCTAGTGATCATGACAGAGGATCTCACCTTCAAGGACCATAACACTGTAGCAATCGCATCTGCCAGAAAAAAGACAGGATGGATAATGAGAACCTTTAAAACCAGGGATGTCAAGCCCATGTTTACACTTTTCAGGTCCTTGTTCTATGTAGGCTGGAATATTGTTGCCACTAACAGCACCTTTCAAGGCAGGTGAAATTGCTGACCTAGAAAAGTACAGAGAACCTTCACGGCAGCATAACTGCAATAAAACACCTCAATTACTGGAACGCTTGAATTCCTAAACCTGTACTCCCTGGAACGCAGGGGGGAGAGATACATTATTATATACACTTGGAAAAACCTAGAGGGTTGTACCAAACTTACAGAGTGTCACGCCCTACGAAAGCAAAGACTCGGCAGGCGATGTAACATCCCCAATGAAAAACAGGGGTGCCACTAGCACGTTGGGAGACAACACAAAGGTCAGGGCCCAACTGTTCAACTGCCTCCCAGCACATAAGGGGATTACCATGGGCCCCCGGCTGTCTTCAAGCAGGCACTGGGCAGGCACCTAAAGTCGGTGCCTGACCAGCCAGGCTGTGGTTCGTAGTTGGACTGGGTGCGGCCAGCAGTAACAGCCTGGTTGATCAGGCTCTGATCCAACATGATGCCTGGTCACAGACCGGCCGCAGGGGCGTTGACCCCGGAAATCTCTCCAGGAATCTCCAGGTAATGTAAACGTTTCGCCATCCACATTAAAGATACCCAGATGTTGCAACTGTGTCTTAATTTTCATTTTGTTGGTATTGTATACCATTCATGTACAACTTGTCAGACACTGCAACATCTTGCAATCTTGGTTCAGAGGACATCTACATAACCTTCTTCACGATTACTACAACTACTACTACCATGACTCACGAAATCGTAATTACACGATTGCAAACAAACCATACCACGGGTGGGTTCGAACCAGCGGTCAGTGAGTCTCAAAACTCCAGACCTCGCGTAAGCCACTGGGCCAGCTAGCTCCAATAGCTGGCCCAGTGGTTCCGACGGTCTGGATTTGAGACTCACTGACCGGTTCAACCCCTGGTATGGTTACTACTACCACTAACCCGTCCCTTGGGTATAACCTACTTCCAGTGGGGAATCCTTCCTGCCAGTGATGATGCCCTCGTCTACTACCCGTCCCTTTCCACCTGATGCCAGTATATAAGCGCCAGCCTTCTTGCCTGTGCCCCAGAATTTTCACGACTACGGTGTTCTACACACCAACTCCAAGACTGAGGGACTGATTACAATCATCTCTTGAATATAGTTCTAATGTCTTCCAATCATGCCATTGAATTTGTATTGATAAAGCAACTGGATGGCGAAAAGTCTACATTAAATATAACCAGATGTTGCACATGTGTTTTGGCTTCAGTGTCATTATGTATATGGGAATATATGATAGTTTTCTCAATTGGTGTACGATTAACATCACCAGGACGAACAAACATCACCAGGACCAGTAACATCATTAGGAATAATAACATCATTAGAACCACCAATAACATCCTCAACAGCCTCATTATCAGGACCATCAACAACATCACCAGCACCAACAACTACACCAGAATTACCAACATGATCGGTACTATCAATAACATCATCAGGACTATCAACAACATCACCAGGTATAATAATATCACTAGAACCAACACCAACATCACCAGGTTCAGCATTAACATCACAGGTTCAGCATTAACGTCGCCAGGTTCAGCTTTAACATCGCCATCAGGTCCAAGAACATCACTAAGACCAATAGCAACTTCATCAGGATCAACAACATTGCTAGAACTAACAATATCACCAGAACCAACATCAATACAACCAACATCAACACAACCAACAACATCACCAGAAGTAACATCACCAGTACTAACATCACTAGTACTAAAATCACCAGGACTAACATCACCAGTACTAACATCACCAGTACTAACATCACCAGGACTAACATCACCAGTACTAACATCCCCAGGACTAACATCACCAGTACTAACATCACCAGGACTAACATCACCAGTACTAACATCACCAGGACTAACATCACCAGTACTAACATCACCAGTACTAACATCACCAGGACTAACATCACCAGTACTAACATCACCAGTACTAACATCACCAGGACTAACATCACCAGTACTAACATCATCAGGACTAACATCACCAGTACTAACATCACCAGGACTAACATCACCAGTACTAACATCACCAGTACTAACATCACCAGTACTAACATCACCAGGACTAACATCACCCAGTACTAACATCACCAGGACTAACATCACCAGTACTAACATCACCAGTACTAACATCACCAGTACTAACATCACCAGGACTAACATCACCAGGACTAACATCACCAGTACTAACATCCCCAGTACTAACATCACCAGGACTAACATCACCAGTACTAACATCACCAGTACTAACATCACCAGTACTAACATCACCAGGACTAACATCACCAGTACTAACATCACCAGTACTAACATCACCAGGACTAACATCACCAGTACTAACATCACCAGAACTAACATCACCAGTACTAACATCACCAGGACTAACATCACCAGTACTAACATTACCAGGACTAACATCACTAGTACTAATATCACCAGTACTAACATCACCAGGACTAACATCACCAGTACTAACATCACCAGTACTAACATCACCAGTACTAACATCACCAGTACTAACATCACCAGAACTAACATCACCAGTACTAACATCACCAGGACTAACATCAACATCACTAGAACCAATAAAAACATCACATAGACAAACAACAAGATAACAAGGAGCAGCAACATCATCACAGTCAACAACAACAATAACATCAATATCAACATCAGGAACAACATCACCATTAAGGACACCTTCAACATCATCATCAGGAACAACATCATCATTAAGGACACCTTCAACATCATCATCAGGAACAACATCATCATTAAGGACACCTTCAACATCATCATCAGGAACAACATCATCATTAAGGACACCTTCAACATTATCCTCAGGAACAACATCATCATATATCCTTCAGACCCCACAAGGGACGTTCCTTGACGCTGGTGAGGGGCTCTTGATCTAGGGAATTGGATCCGTGCTCCAGTTCTCTGAATTGAGCCGGAATACCTTCCATCTCCCCCAACAAGCACTGTATAATCCCTACTAGTTTAGCGCTCCCCCATGATTATAATAATAATAATAATATCGTTCACTGACAATATTATCATCAGGGACACCAAGTATATCCTCATCAACGACAACAAGATCATCATCACATACAACAACAACAACAACACCAGTGTCTTCATCAATAACATAAACATCACAAGGACAACAAGGACGCATCATTAGGGCCAACAATAACATTATCATTATCAACATCATCATGAACATCACCAGAACTAACAGTATCATCCTTATGGTTAACAACAACTTCATCAATAACAACATCATCATCAATAACAACATCATCATCATCAGGAAAGCAAATTCATCATCAGTGCTAGGAACATAACCTGGACCAACAACAACACCAT
The DNA here is from genome assembly GCA_009830355.1 of Cherax destructor. Classification (NCBI taxonomy): domain Eukaryota; kingdom Metazoa; phylum Arthropoda; class Malacostraca; order Decapoda; family Parastacidae; genus Cherax; species Cherax destructor. The sequence goes on from WNWK01042992.1 coordinate 9,157, forward strand.
CAGTGCCAACAAGAAGACCATCAGTCCCAAAAGACCATCAGTGCCAACAATAACACCAACAGTGCCAACAAGAAGACCATCAATGCCAAAAGAACATAAGTGCCAACAAGAAGACCATCAGTGCCAAAAGACCATCAGTACCAACAACAACACTATCAGTGCCAACAACAACACCATCAGTACCAACAATAACGCCATCAACACCAACAACAAGACCATCAGTGCCAACAACAAGACCATCAGTGACAACAATAACACCATCAGTGCCAACAACAATACCATCAGTACCAACAATAACACCATAAGTGCCAACAACAACACCATCAGTGCCAACAACAACACAATTAGTGCCAACAACAACACCATCAGTGGCAACAACAACACCATCAGTGCCAACAACAATATCATCAGTGATAACAACAACACCCTCAGTGCCAGCAACAACACCATCAGTGCCAACAACAACACCATTAGTGCCAACAACAACACCATCAGTGCCAACAACAACACCATCAGTGTCAACAACAATACCATCAGCACCAACAACAACACCATCAGTGCCAACAACAACACCATCATTGCCAACAACAACACCATTAGTGCCAACAACAACACAATCAGTGTCAACAACAACACCATCAGTTCCAACAACAATACCATCAGTACCAACAACAACACTATCAGTGCCAACAACAACTCCATCAGTACCAACAACAACACCATCAGTGCCAACAACAACATACCAGGTACAACGTAAGACGGTCTTTTACCTTTGGCTCATTTTCTTGCTGATGTGATCTTAATGGGTTTAATTTTACGGTTCACTTCTGAAGCTTTTAACAAAATTTCTCCAATATTTCTCTCTGAAAGAGATATGATTTTTTTTCTCTCCAAATACAGAAGAATTTCAGTTTGAAGGGGCAGGGCTGGTAATTTCTTGTAGTTTTTTCCCTCTCACAGCAGAGTGGGAACTGACAGGGCTAATACCGATTTATAAAAATTGTGAATCTTGATTGTTTCCCTAACTTACACAAGGAAAAAATCATTGTATTAATCTCGGTACTTCGCCACATTCACAACCACGATTACTAGTACCCTACAATCATAACCACGATTACTAGTACCCTACAACCATAACCACGATTACTAGTACCCTACAATCATAACCACGATTACTAGTACCCTACAATCATAACCACGATTACTAGTATCCTACAATCATAACCACGATTACTAGTACCCTACAATCACTACACCCAGCTCCAATGCCAGAAAAGAGTAACACCACAACAGGGAAGGCCAACTTCATCACTATCACCAACACAGTCAAGACTCCAAACACTAAAAGTACGACCTTGTACAAATTTATATTTGTGTCAAAATGTGCTGTTTATATATAGAATTATGATATATATATCTCTCTCTCTCAACAAGTCGGCCGTCTCCACCGAGGCAGGGTGACCCAAAAGAAAGAAAATCCCCAAAAGAAAAAACTTTCATCATCATTCAACACTTTCACCACACTCATACATAATCACTGTCTTTGCAGAGGAGCTCAGATACGACAGCTGAGAAAAGTCCCTCCCAGCTGTCACTATCTCAGACCCCTCCTTTAAAGTGCAGGCATTGTACTTCCCATTTCCAGGACTCAAGTCCAACTAAATCAATTAACTGGTTTCCCTGAATCCCTTCACAAGATGTTACCCTGCTCACACTCCAACAGATCGTCATGTCCCAAAAACCATTCGTCTCCATTCACTCCTATCTAACACGCTCACACATGCTTGCTGGAAGTCTAAGCCCCTCGCCCATAAAACCTCCTTTACCCCTTCCCTCCAACCTTTTCTAGGACGACCCCTACTCCGCCTTCCTTCCCCTACAGATTTATACGCTCTCCAAGTCATTCTACTTTGATTTATTCTCTCTAAATGACCAAACCACCTCAACAACCCCTCTTCAGCCCTCTGATAAATACTTTTAGTAACTCCACACCTTCTCCTAATTTCCACATCCCGAATTTTCTGCATAATATTTACACCACACATTGCCCTTAGACAGGACATCTCCACTGCCTCCAGCCTCCTCCTCGCTGCAGCATTTGCAACCCATGCTTCACACCCATATAAGAGTGTTGGTACCACTATACTTTCGTACATTCCCTTCTTTGCCTCCATGGATAACGTGTTTTGTCTCCACAGATACCTCAATGCACCACTCACCTTTTTTTCTTCATCAATTCTATGGTTAACCTCATCCTTCATAAACCCATCCGCTGACACGTCAACTCCCAAATATTTAAATATTTAAATATTTAAATCGTTTGATACCCTCATCACCTTACTCTTATCTATGTTCACTTTTAACTTTCTACCTTTACACACTCTTCCAAACTCGTCCACTAACCTTTGCAACTTTTCTTTAGAATCTCCCATAAGCACAGTATCATCAGCAAAAAGTAACTGTGTCAACTCCCATTTTGCATTTAATTCTCTATAATTTAATCCCACGCCTCTCCCCAACACCCTAGCATTTACTTCTTTTACAACCCCATCTATAAATATATTAAACAACCATGGTGACATTACACATCCCTGTCTAAGACCTACTTTTACCGGGAAGTAATCTCCTCTCTCCTACACACCCTAACCTGAGCCTCACTATCCTCATAAAAACTCTTTACAGCCTTCAGTAACTTACTACCTATTCCATACACTTGCAACATTTGCCACATTGCTCCCCTATCCACTCTATCATCCCCATCTATAAATATATTAAACAACCATGGTGACATTACACATCCCTGTCTAAGACCTACTTTTACCGGAAGTAATCCCCCTCTCTCCTACACACCCTAACCTGAGCCTCACTATCCTCATAAAAACTCTTTACAGCCTTCAGTAACTTACTACCTATTCCATACACTTGCAACATTTGCCACATTGCTCCCCTATCCACTCTATCATATGCCTTTTCTAAATCCATAAATGCAATAAAAACTTCTCTACCTTTATCTAAATACTGTTCACATATATGTTTCACTGTAAACACTTGATCTACACATCCCCTACCCACTCTAAAGCCTCCTTGCTCATCTGCAATCCTACTCTCTGTCTTACCTCTAATTCTTTCAATAATAACCCTGCCATACACTTTACCTGGTATACTCAGTAAACTTATTCCCCTATAATTTTTACACTCTCTTTTATCCCCCTTCCCTTTTATATAAAGGAACTATACATGCTCGCTGCCAATCCCTAGGTACCTTCCCTCTTTCATACATTTATTAAACAAAAATACCAACCACTCCAGCACTATATCCCCCTGCTTTTAACATTTCTGTCATGATTCCGTCAATTCCAGCTGCTTTACCCCTTTCATTCTACGTAATGCCTCACGCACCTCCCCACACTCACATCCTGCTCTTCTTCACTCCTAAACGATGTTGTACCTCCCTGTCCAGTATATGAAATTATCGCCTCCCTCTTTTCATCGACATTTAAAAGTTCCTCAAAATATTCCCGCCATCTACCCAATACCTCCAGCTCCCCATCTACTAACTCCCCTACTCTGTTTTTAACTGACAAATCCATTCGTTCCCTAGGCTTTCTTACCTTGTTTATCTCACTCCAAAATTTGTTCTTGTTTTCAGCAAAATTTCTTGACAGAGCCTCTCCCATTCTTTCATCCGCTCTTCTTTTGCACTCTCTCACCACTCTCTTCACCTTTCTTTTACTCTCCATATACTCTGCTCTTCTAATAACACTTCTGTTTTGTAAAAACCTCTCATAAGCTACCTTTTTCTCTTTTATCACACCCTTTACTTCTTCATTCCTCCACTCACTCCTCTTTCCTCCTGCACCCACCCTCCTATAGCCACAAACTTCTGCCCCACATTCTAATACTGCATTTTTAAAACTATCCCAACTCTCTTCAACCCCCCCACTACTCCTACTTGCACTAGCCCACCTTTCTGCGAATAGTTGCTTATATCTCACCCTAACTTCCTCCTCCCTTAGTTTATACACTTTTACCTCTCTCTTACTTGCTGTTGCCATTTTCTTTTTGCCCCATCTACCTTTTACTCTAACTGTAGCTACAACCAAATAATTATCTGATATATCCGTTGCCCCTATATAAACATGTACATCCTGAAGCCTACTCATCAACCTTTTATCCACCAATACATAATCCAACAAACTACTTTCCTTACGTGCTATATCATACCTTGTATATTTATTTATCCTCTTTTTCATAAAATATGTATTACTTATTACCAAACCTCTTTCTACACATAGCTCAATTAATGGTTCCCCATTTACATTTACCCTGCACCCCAAATTTACCTACTTCTCCATCCACAACATTTTTACCCACTTTAGCATTAAGATCCCCAACCACAATTACTCTCTCACTTGGTTCAAAACTCCCCACACACTCACTCAACATTTCCCAAAATTCTCTCTCTCCTCTACACTTCTCTCATATCCAGGTGCATAAACACTTACTATAACCCACTTTTCACATCAACCTTTATTTTACTCCACATAATCCTTGAATTTATACATTTATATTCCTTCTTTACCTGCCATAACTGATTATTCAACATTATTGCCACTCCTTCTTTAGCTCTAACTCTATTTGAAACCCCTGATCTAATCCCATTTCTTTCTCCATACTGAAACTCTCCTACCCACTTCATCTTTGTCTCACTTAAAGCCAGGACATCCAGCTTCTTTTCATTCATAACATCTACAATCATCTCTTTCTTATCATTCGCACAACATCCACGCACATTCAAACATCCCACTTTGACGATTTTCTTCTTCTTCTTTTTAGTAAGCTATACAGGATAAGGGGTTACTAGGCAATTGTTCCCGGCATTTTAGTTGACTTTTACAACACGCATGGCTTACGGAGGAAAGATTCTTATTCCACTTCCCCATGGATATGAAAGGGAAAAGCAATAAGAACAAGAACTATTAAGATAAAATCAAAGAAAACTCAGATGAGTGTGTATACAATAAACGTGTACATGTTTGCGTAGTGTGACCTAAGTGTAAGTAGAAGTAGCAAGACGTACCTGAAATCTTGCATGTTTATGAGACAGAAAAAAGACACCAGCAACTACCATCATGTAAAACAGTTTCAGGTTTCTGTTTCAGTCACCTGGCAGGATGGTAGTACCTCCTGGGTTCTGTCTACCAACCTACTACCTACATATGTATATAAAAGGTAGTAGGTTGGTGAAGCAACCACCCAGGAGTACTACGTCCTGCCAGGTGACTGTGAAAGAACTGAATGTTTACATGATGTAGGATTGCTGGTGTCTTTTTTCTGTCTCATAAACACGCTGGATAACAGTTATATCTAGCTACTTACTTACACTTTAGGTCACACTACACTGGCATACACATGCATATATATACATACACACATCTAGGTTTTTCTTCTTTTTCTTAATAGCTCTTGTTCTTTTTATTTTCTCTTGTCCATGGGGAAGTGGAAAGAATCTTTCCTCCGTAAGCAATGCGTGTCGTATGAGGCGACTAAGATGCCGGGAGCAATGGGCTAGTAACCCTTCTCCTGTACAAATCTACTAAAAGAGAAGAAGAAAAACTTTATAAAACTGGTTGTCTGAATGTGCGGATGTAGTGCGGATGATAAGAAAGAGATGATTGCCGATGTTATGAATGAAAGAAGTTGGATGTCCTGGCCCTAAGCGAAACAAAGCTGAAGGGGGTAGGCGAGTTTCAGTGGGAGAAATAAATGGGATTAAGTCAGGAGTATCTGAGAGTTAGAGCTAAGAAGGGGTAGCAATAATGTTGAAGGATCAGTAATGGAAGGAAAAGGAATATGAATGTGTAAATTCAAGGTAGTGGATTAAAATAAGGGTCGGATGCGAAAAGTGGGTCATAATAAGCGTGTATGCACCTGGAAAGAGAGGAGTGAAGGGAGAGAGAAGATTTTGGGAGATTTAAGCGAATGCAATAGGAACTTTGAACCAAATGGAAGTAATTGTGGTAGGATCTAGATGCTAAAAGTGGGAGAAACATGCAGAGAGGGTGTAGTAGGTAAGTTTGGGGTGCCAGGTGTAAATGATAATGGGAGCTCTTTGATTGAACTTTGTATAGCAAGGGGTTTAGTTATAGGTAATACATATTTTAAGAAAAAGAGGATAAATAAGTATACAGATATGATGTAGGGCGTAATGACAGTAGTTTGTTGGACTATGTATTGGTAGATAAAAGACTGTTGAGTAGACTTGGATGTACATGTTTATAGAGGGCCCAGATATATCAGATCACTAAGTTATAGCTACAGTGGGAGTAAAAGGTAGATGGGATACAAGAAAATAAATCAGTAAGTAAGAGAGGTGAGGTTTATAAACTAAAAGAGGAGCAGTTAGGGTAAGATATAAACAACTATTGGAGGATAGATGGGCTAGTGAGAGTGTAGGCAATGGGGTCGAAGATGTATGGGGTAGATTTAAAAATGTAGTGTTAGAGTGTTCAGCAGAAGTTTTTTCAGGGAATGGGGGGGGAGGGAAAGGAGCGATTGG
>WNWK01042993.1:0-15715 GCA_009830355.1 Cherax destructor
CCTGGATGATGGCACTCTGGCAGGTACTGGGAGTCCTTGTTAGAGGACCTACAAGGGGTGAAGACACAGGGAGAAGCCTAAGGACTCATCATTAATCCCTCAAAGTGTGAAATTATCACAACAAATCAGGAAATAATCAATGCGGTGCAAACAATCCTCCCAGAAGTCACTACTACCACTCCATCCAACAGTACCCTCCTGGGAGCACCGCTGGGTCACCATGCCATCGACACTGTCCTCAAGGACAAAGTGAATGACCTGAAAAGAATGGAGGAGAGAATAAGTGATCTTGATGCCCATGATGCCCTATATCTCCTCATAAGGTGTCTTACTATGCCAAGACTCACTTACTTCTTGAGGTGCGCACCCTCTTTTGAAAACCCAACACTTGACGAGTATGACGCACACCTGAGATTAACCTTCAAGAAGGCACTGAATCTGTCACTAGAGGATCAGCAATGGGAGCAGGTAACCCTTCCAGTGCGACTGGGAGGTATAGGGGTGCGCAAAGCAAGGCAGGTAGCGTTACCAGCATTTCTGTCTTCGTGTTTGGCTTCCAGTGGATTAGTCAAGAGGATTGTCCCTGAACGTTTGAGAGGTGTGGTGGGAGTTCAAGACCCCAAGTTCATTGAAGCAGCAGTGCAGTGGGACATCCTGGCAGACTCCTCCAGTAGACCAGCTCCTCCCAAAGAGCACAAACAGTCCCACTGGGACAAACCGATCATGGAAAAAATTTCCAACACAATGCTCACCAACGCTTCAGGAAAGGACAAAGCTCGTCTCCTAGCGGTGAAGGCACAACACTCAGGAGATTTCCTTCTTGCTGTTCCCAATTCCTCTCTGGGGACTCGACTCGACCCACAGGCCATTCGGATTGGTGTTGCTCTTCGCCTAGCCGCCCCCATACTCACCGAACATAGGTGTATTTGCGGAAGGGCGACGGCTGAACAATTCGGACTTCATGGTCTAGTGTGTCACACATCAGAAGGGAAGTATGCTAGACATGAGGAGGTTAATGATATCATAAAGAGAAGCCTCGCCACAGCCCGTTGCGCAGCTCAACGGGAACCCCAAGTGCAGAGGTCTGATGGAAGTCAAAAGCGTCCTGATGGAGCCACCATGCTACCCTGGAAGGATGGTAAGCAGATTGCTTGGGACTACACCTGTGCTGCCACATTGGCAGACACCTACCTGCCACACTCCTTAGCCGAAGGGGTGGAGCTGCCAGCCACAGGGAGACCCAGAAGACCCGCAAATATGAAGACCTTCCCTCTTGCTATAACTTCATCCCAATAGGGTCGGAGACCCATGGAGCATGGGGCAAGTGTGCTCTAAAGTTTCTCAAGGAGCTGGGTGGAAAACTCATCATAGAAACCAAGGACCACAGGGCAAACCAGTTTCCTCTTTCAGAGACTCAGTGTTGCGATCCAGAGGGGAAATGCCTGCAGTATTCTGGGCACGCGGCCCACTGCCGGGGAGTTGGACGAAGTATTTGACATGTAGCTCTGAGTTATCTTTGTTGTTTTACTCCCCATTGTATTTTGTCTTGAAATAAAGTTTGTAAAAAAAAAAAAAGATGGGGTGGTAGGGGAAGTGGAATATTCAAATGGCTTCAGAAAGAAATCTAAATATTCTTCCTTGAAGTCTTTTTATCCACTTCTCCGAGGCAATGGGTCCCACAATTGACACCAGAGGTGGACCCCATCCTATATATATATATATATATATATATATATATATATATATATATATATATATATTATTAACACATAGGCCGTTTCCACCAAGGCAGAGTGGCCCGACAAAGAAAAACTTTCATCATCTTTCACTCCATCACTATCTTGCCAGCTACAAAACTGCACTACAGCTACAAAACTGCAACATTAACACCCTTCCTTCAGAGTGCCGGCACTGTACTTCCCATCTCCAGGAATCAAGTCCGGCCTGCCGGTTTCCCTGAAACCCTTCATAAATGTTACCTTGCTTACACTCCAACAACACGTCAAGTCCTAAAAACCATTTGTATCCATTCGCTCCTATCTAACACGCTTTAGCACGCTTGCTGGAAGTCCAATCCCCTCGCACAAAAAACCTCTTTTCCAGCAGGATCTTACTCCATGCCACACGTCCAGAAAAAATGCTGACATTCTTCGAAGAGAGTGAGCTAAGAGTTCTAAATTGTTATTACAACCTCAGGTTCAATGGCCTGTTAACCTGAGTGTAAAAGGGAGCTTGGAGCAAAGAAACACAGTAGAAGATCTATTGAAATTGTATTTCCTTCAAAAATCAGTTAGATTAATTCCAGACTTTTGTCTTTTCCTTCACCCCCTTTACCCCCTCCCTACAACCTTTTCAAGGCAGACCCCTACCCCGCCTTCCCTCCACTACAGATTTTTACACTCTCGAATTCAGTCTATTTTGTTCCATCCTTTATATATGTCCAAATCATCTCAATAACCCCTCCTCAGCTCTCTGGATAATTACCTGGAGTATACCTGGAGAGAGTTCCAGGGGTCAACGCCCCTGCGGCCCGGTCTGTGACCAGTCCTCATGTTGGATCTGAGCCTGATCATCCAGGCTGTTACTGCTGGCCGCACGCAGTCCAACATATGAACCACAGACTGGCTGGTCAGGTACCGACTTTAGGTGCCTGTAAAGTGCCTGCTTAAAGACAGCCATGGGTTTGTTGGTAATCCCCCTGATGTATGCTGGGAGGCAGTTGAAGAGTCTTGGGCCCCTGACACTTATTGTGTTGTCTCTCAACGTGCTAGTGGCACCCCTGCTTTTCATTGGGGGGATGTTACATCGCCTGTCGAGTCTTTTGCTTTCGTAGGGAGTGACTCTCGTGTGCAAGTTTGGTACTAATCCCTCAAGAATTTTCCACGTGTATATAATAATGTATCTCTCCCGCCTGCGTTCTAGGGAGTACAGGTTTAGGAACTTCAAGCGTTCCCAGTAATTGAAGTGGTTTATCGCAGTTAGGCGTGCCGTGAAGGTTCTCTGTACATTTTCTAGGTCAGCAATTTCACCTGCCTTGAAAGTTGCAGTTAATGTGCAGCAATATTCCAGCCTAGATAGAACAAGCGACCTGAAAAATGTCAACATGGGCTTGGCATCCCTGGTTTTGAAGATTCTCATTATCCATCCTGTCATTTTTCTAGCAGATGCGATTGCTACGATGTTATGGTCCTTGAAGGTGACATCCTCTGACATGATCACTCCCAGGTCTTTGACATTATTTTTTCGCTCTATTGTGTGGTTGGAATTTGTTTTGTACTCCGATGAGATTTTAATTTCCTCACGTTTTCCATATCTGAGTAATTGAAATTTCTCATCATTGAACTTCATATTGTTTTCTGCAGCCCATTTAAAGATTAGGTTGATGTCTGCTTGGAGTCTTGCAGTGTCTTCAACGGTGGACACTGTCATGCAGATTCGGGTGTCATCTGGCTTATATCCCTGTCTATGTCTAATATGAGGATGAGGAACAGGATGGGAGCGAGTACTGTGCCTTGTGGAACAGAGCTTTTCACTGTAGCCGCCTCAGACTTTACTCTGTTGACTACTACTCTTTGTGTTCTACTTGTTAGGAAATTATAGATCCATCTACCAACTTTTCCTGTTATTCCTTCATCACGCATTTTGTGTGCTATCACACCATGGTCACACTTGTCAAAGTCTTTTGCAAAGTCTGTGTATATAACATCTGCATTCTTTTTGTCTTCTAGAGCATCCAGGACCTTGTCGTAGTGGTCCAGTAGTTGGGACAGACAGGAGCGACCTGCTCTAAACCCATGGGTTGTGTAATTGATGGGTATCTAGATGAGTGGCGATCTTGCTTCTTAGAACCCTTTCAAAGATTTTTATGATATGGGACATTAGCGCTATTGGTCTGTAGTTCTTTGCTAATGCTTTACTGCCCCCTTTGTGGAGTGGGGCTATGTCTGTTGTTTTTAGGAACTGCTGGACGACCCCAGTGTCCATGCTCCCTCTCCATAGGATGTTAAAAGCATGTGATAGGGTCTTCTTGCAGTTCTTGATGAACACGAAGACAGGAGGGTTAGGGGAGACATGATAACGACATATAAAATACTGCGAGGAATAGATAAGGTGGACAGAGACAAGATGTTCCAGAGAGGGGACACAAAAACAAGGGGTCACAGTTGGAAGTTGAAGACTCCTATGAGTCAAAGGGATGTTAGGAAGTATTTCTTCAGTCATAGAGTTGTCAGGAAGTGGAATAGTCTAGAAAGTGACGTAGTGGAGGCAGGAACCATACATAGTTTTAAGACGAGGTTTGATAAAGCTCATGGAGTAGGGAGAGAGATGACCTAGTAGCAATCAGTGAAGAGGCGGGGCCAGGAGCTATGAATCGACCCCTGCAACCACAAATAGGTGAGTACGGAGTTCCATGAGTCTGGGCCTGGAGCGGTAGGCATAGGTGAGCCAACAGGCACGGCTGGGCTCCTCCTCAGTTACTCATTATATTTTGTTACCAACCACAAGGTGTTGCCCTTTTCGAAGTCATTTGGCGTCAGGGTAATGTCAGATAGGCATGCGTCTGCCAAGTTCTGTGGCACTCTTATAAAAAATTCATTTAGGTCTTCGACTTTCAGTCTGGTTAGCGGCTCGCTAAAAACTGAGTCATACTGGGACTTTAGTAACTCACTCATTTCCTTGCTGTCATCTGTGTAGGACCCATCCCGTTTAAGTAGGGGCCCAATACTGGATGTTGTTCTCGACTTTGACTTGGCATAAGAAAAGAAATACTTCGGGTTTCTTTCAATTTCATTTATGGCTTTTAGTTCTTCCCGCGTTTCTTGATTTATATAAGATTCCTTTAGTTTTAATTCAATGTTTGCTATTTCTCTGACCAGTGTCTCCCTACGTATTTCAGAGATATTGGCCTCTTGTAGCCGCTCCGTTATTCTTTGCCTTTGCCTGTATAGGGAGCGCCTCTCTCTTTCTAGTTTACTTCTTCTCCTCCTTTTCCTTAAGGGAATTTGCCTTGAGCAAACTTCAAGTGCCACAGAGTTAATTTGTTCTAGACATAGGTTAGGATCCGTGATGCTTAGGCTATTTTCCCAGTTTATATCATTTAGGACTTGGTTTACTTGGTCCCACCTTATGTTTTTGTTATTGAAGTTGAATTTGGAGAAGGCTCCCTTGCGACTGATCACATTTTGTCGATCTGGGGCTCCCCGCATACATGTCTGGACCTCTATTATGTTGTGATCTGAGTATATTGTTTTTGATATGATGACATTTCGTATCAGATCATCATTGTTGGTGAAGATGAGGTCCAGCGTATTCTCTAATCTTGTAGGCTCTACTATTTGCTGGTTTAAGGTGAATTTGGTGCAGAGATTTAAAAGTTCATTTGTGTTCGAGTTTTCATCTGAGCTGCCTCCTGGTGTTATCTCTGCTACCACATTGTTTGCAATATTCCTCCATTTTAGGTGCCTTAGGTTGAAATCCCCCAGAAGCAAGATGTTGGAGGCAGGAGCTGGAAGATTTTCCAGACAGTGGTCAATTTTTCAGAAGCTGTTCCTGGAATTGTTTGGACGTTGCATCCGGAGGCTTGTATACAACCACGATGACCAGGTTTTGATTCTCGATCTTTACTGCTAATAGTTTTGGTAATCCCACACCTCCGCCTAATCTCAACTACAGATTCTCTGCATTATATTCACACCACACATTGCCCTCAGACATGACATCTCCACTGCCTCCAGCCTTCTCCTTGTTGCAACATTCACAACCCATGTATCATACCCATACAAGAGTGTTGGTATAACTATACTCTTTGCTTTCATGGATAAAGTTCTCTGTCTCCACAAGCTCCTCAGTGCACCACTCACCTTTTCCCCCTCGTTAATTCTATGATTCACCTCATCCTTCATAGACCCATCTGCTGACGTGTCCACTCCCAAATATCTGAACACATTCACCTCCTCCATACTCTCTCCCCCCAATCTGATATCCAATCTTCCGTTATCTAATTTTTTTGTTATCCTCATCACCTTACTCTTTCCTATATTCACTTTTAATTTCCTTATGTACTAGTCAAACATAGTTTAAATTATTATGAATCTAATTTATATACATACATTTTTATTAATTTTATAATTTATAAATCAGTTACAAATATTAATAATTGTAAATAAATCTAATTTGTTTATAAACAATTTCCTTGGAAAAATAAACACATAAGCAGTATAATGTGATCCTTTATTGACAATGTTTCGCCCACGCAGTGGGCTTTATCGAGTCACAGACAGATCTACCTGGATAAAAGATACACGAGTATTTATAGGATTTAGTCAGGTGGAGAAAGCTGGGTCAGGGAGAGAATGCTGCATGTGACAATCTTCAAAGTAGGGTGATAGTTTAAAACCTAGGGGTAACTTAAAAAGAGATTGGACAAGTATATGGGTAGACCTTCTGCAGTGTTCCATTCTTGAGTTCTCTGTGGGATAGCGATGAATAAGTTTCTTGGCAATAGGTTCAGCTATGTTGTAGAAGCCGTTGTTCTGGTTGAAGTTGTTGGATATACAGATAAGTGATGATTCCTGGATTCTTCAGTATTGAGTGTTGTCTTCTCTGGTGATGAGTCTTGCGTTTCTGTAGTTGATTAAATGGTTGTGTGAATTTCGGTGTTGAACACAGGCATTTCTTGGGTCGTCAGATCTGCCTGCGTACTGGTGTTCTGAAATACGTGTTTTAGGTCTCTGGATGTTTCGCCGACGAAACGTTGTCAAGAAAGGATCACATTATATTGCTTATGTGTTTATTTTTCTATTGTGTCGGTATTTTATACCATTTATTTTCAAACAATTTCCTTGTTGAATTAAATAGTCTAGCTCATTCTATAAATTTTACTGTTCAGTTTGAACAAAATTATTGTTCCTATGTGCAATATTATTCTGCACATCATGATAGAATGATACTTTTTGTATTTTGATCAATATTTTTGAGAATTTTGCGTATTTGCTGCCCGAAGAACATAGACGAAGAAATGTTGAAGATTTATGAAACAGCTAATGATGTAAAATTCCCAAAATACTTAATAGATATATCTTTTAAAATTGCTGGTAATATATTTTACAATTAAAAAATGAACAGGCAATTATATTCAACCAGGAATATATTGGTTCCCTTTATCATGAAAAGCTTCCTATTATACATTATCTCTACTTAAAAACTTCAAAATCAAAATCGTATTTAAAAATCTTGATAAAGTAAAAAAAAAAAAACCTCTTCTGCTTAAAAATTTCTCAAAATATTGTGACTTCTCTACAAGATGTGCTGTATAAAATGTAATAAAGTTTATTATGGTCAAATTTGGAAAGTCCTTCAACTAAGACTGCAGCAACATAATTATAGCATTAGAAGTGGACAAGAGTCTAATATCCTGTTTATTAATGTGAGAGATTTTAACCATCAAATTGACCTTCAAATGACCGAAAAAAAATTATATCAATCAGGTCTATGGTTGTGAGAAATATACTTAGGATTATACAAATTAGATTCATTTATAATTAATAAAATTTGTAAAGAACTTAAGCTATGTTAGACAAGTCCTGGACCATCCAGGTCGATCACCATACCCAGCCCTTCTAAGGCAGGGTAGGTGCCAAGGCTAGAGCTTGCTACCATCTGCGGCTCGCAAGCCTGCCCTTCCCGTCAGCCTCCTTGAGGCGGGGAAGGTGGCAGACCAGAGAGGCCTAGCATTTATCTACCTACCTGCCTCGTGCTGGTGGGGGAATGTGGCTAGGCCTGGGACCAGTTGGTCCCGCCGCTGAGGGGTACCCCCTCCCATGGGAGACATAGGTCTCTGTTACTCCCCCGACAGGGAGCCGGAGCCGGGTCGCCATCTGGTAAAGACCCGGGCCGGGAGAATTCCCGGCGAATCAACACCTCCTCCTCCTGGACCATCCCACCAGCATCATAATGGGACGGGGGTGATCTGACTGAAGTTAAGCCATGTTAGACAAGTCCTGGACCATCCCACCAGCATCATAATGGGACGGGGGTGATCTGACTGAAGTTAAGCCATGTTAGACTAGTCCTGGACCATCCCACCAGCATCATAATGGGACGGGGGTGATCTGACGGAAGTTAAGCCATGTTAGACTAGTCCTGGACCATCCCACCAGCATCATAATGTACAAGAATGGTATACAATACAGACAAGATGAAATTAAGACACATGTGCAACATCTGGGTATCTTTATTGTAGACGTTTCGCCATCCAGTGTCTTTATCAATACAAAATTCTAGGACATAATATGAAGACAGTAGAACTATATACAAAAGATGAGGTAATCAGTCCCTCGGCCTTGGAGTTGGTGTTTTCTGCACCGGTGGGGTGGAGATTATGAAGAAAAGGTAAGCAAGCTGGACCTTAAATAGGCGACAGCTATGTTAGACAAGTTCTGGACCATCCCACCAGCATCATAATGAGACGGGGGTGATCTGACGGAAGTTAAGCCATGTTAGACAAGTTCTGGACCATCCCACCAGCATCATAATGAGACGGGGGTGATCTGACGGAAGTTAAGCCATGTTAGACAAGTTCTGGACCATCCCACCAGCATCATAATGAGACGGGGGTGATCTGACGGAAGTTAAGCCATGTTAGACAAGTTCTGGACCATCCCACCAGCATCATAATGAGACGGGGGTGATCTGACGGAAGTTAAGCCATGTTAGACAAGTTCTGGACCATCCCACCAGCATCATAATGAGACGGGGGTGATCTGACGGAAGTTAAGCCATGTTAGACAAGTTCTGGACCATCCCACCAGCATCATAATGAGACGGGGATGATCTGACGGAAGTGGCTGTAGAGTCCTTATTCATATTCTACAAAAATCTGTCTGTGAAAATAATTTGAATTTTTTGTCTGAAAAGGCAGTTTTTAACATGTGGTTCTTTTATTAAATTGTTTTATATATTTTTTATATAATTTTATGCTTACCGGAGACTAAAATTTATGATTTTGTGTATAAATATTTTTTATTTTGAGGGTAGAACGAGCTTTAGGTCTCAGCATTTTCTAAATTCCATAAAAAATCTCCCTATATATGTAACCCAAAATGATTATAACAATAATGATTAATTTTTAAAGGGGTGAACCGGTAAGCCAGCGAAAGGCCTCAGTCTGATGACCAAAAGCTTCAGTGGCGTGTCATCGTATGACTAAGACCAGAAACACTTTATCTAACCTAACTTAACCTAACTTAACCTAACCTAACCTAACTTAACCTAACTTAACCTAACCTAACTTAATAACCTAACCTAATCATCCCCCTTCTGTAATTGTTATAAATTCCCCATTATTTTCAGTATATAAAATACTTTCCACATTACGAGCACGTACGTAAACACGTAACACTAAGGTGTCCAGCTCTGTTATAATAATATACTGGCCAGTTCCAATACATTAAATCTGATCATCAACTGCAGCAGGAAAGAAGATAGCAAATAGTTGTATTAAAATAAACTTTACTATGTATATTTATGCTGTTTAGAAAAATGCAGCAGCACAGAAAGACGAACCTTAAGTATACTGATACAGGATGGTATACATAGTAGTGAACTTTGTTCCTGTTATCTGTTTATCAAGATATTACTCTGGGAGTCTGTCTCCCGTGTGCCCATCTATACTGGGAAAACTCTCACATTTTATTCAACACACTCACGCAAAACACAGACATCAGCATATATGCGCGCGCGCACACACGAACACTAAGAATAGCGTTCCAATACCTCAGTAAGGAATCGTTCAAGACTCTGTACACCAGAGTATGCAGCACCAGTTTGGAACCCACACCAGGTCAAGCACGTCAAGAAATTAGAGGAAGTAAAAAGGTTTCCAACAGGACTAGTCCTGGAACTGAGGGAAATGTCCTACGAGGAGAGGTTAAGGGAAATCGGCCTGAGGAAACTGGAGGACAGGAGGGTTAGGGGAGACATGATAACGACATAAAATACTGCGAGGAATTGACAAGGTGGACAGAGAATGTTCCAGAGATGGGACACAGCAATAAGGGGTCAGTCACAATTGGAAGTTGAAAACTCAGATAAGTCAAAGGGATGTTAGGAAGTATTTCTTCAGTCATAGAGTTGTCAGAAAGTGGAATAGTCTAGAGAGTGATGTAGTAGAGGCAGGGTCCATACATATCTATAAGAAGAGGTATGATAAAGCTTATGGAGCAGGGAGAGAGTGGACCTAGTGGCGACCAGTGAAGAGGCGGGGCCAGGAACTATAACTCGACGCCTGCAACCACAATTAGGTGAGTAAAGACACACACACAAATGTAGTCCCAATTTTTAAAAATGGAGCCAAACACTCAGCATTAAATTGCAGACCAGTGTCACTGACATGTATAGTAATAATAATAATAATAATAATAATAATAATAATAATAATAATAATAATAATAATAATAATAATAATAACATCTTTATTTCTACAAGTACATGTACAAGGTATACAGGCCTAGCTGACATCAATGACATACTACTACAGTAGAACCTCTGGTCACGACCATGATTTGTTCAAAAACTCTAGTCGGGACCCGATTTGGTCGTGAACCGAACCTAATTTCCCCATTGGATTGTATGTAAATACGATTAATCCGTTCCAGACCCCTACGAACTGTATGAAAATATTGTTTTTTAAGATTTTTAAGCACAAAAATAGTCAATTATACCATAGAATGCACAATGTAATAGTAAACTAAATGTAAAAAACTTGAATAGCACTGAGGAAACTTAGAAAACTAACATTGCTATTTATCGTCCGATTTCTTTCATTTTTGGTGTACGTTAAGAAGTATCTTTCAATCACACATTGTCCAAGGTTCAATAAGATAACCCAACAAACAACTGAGAAAAGAAATATTTACCGAAAAACATATATGGCAAGCCCTAGCCGGGTACTGGCACTGCGAGAAGCTGTTTCGGCACTACCTGCTCATAAAACAGTGCTAATCCGAATTTATCACTGTCGTAACTACAGGAAGTGGGGAAAATTGGCAAGTGCGAAAAAAATGGCGCAGAATGTGAAAATTGGCGCGGCTATGTTTGTTTGGCACCGATTATGTGATCGTGACCAGATGCAAAAATTTGGCGAATTTTTTGGTCGTGAACCGATTTGTTCATGTTCGGAAGCGTTCGTGACCAAAGGTTTCACTGTATATAGAAAGCCGCTTGTTATGCAGAGCATTTCGGGCAAATTAGGTCAGTTTTGACCCAGGATGCGACCCACACCAGTCGACTAACACCCAGGTAACCATTTAACTGATGGGTGAACATGGACAACAAGTTTGCAAAGTCATGGAGAAGATTATCAGAGAAGAGTGGCGTAGTATCTAGTGAAGAATGAGCTTATCAACGACAACCAGCACGGATTCAGGGACAGGAAATCCTGTGTCACAGACCTAGAGTTCTATGACAAGGTGACAGCAGTAAGACAAGCGAGAGAGGGGGGTGGGTAGACTCCGTTTTCTTGGACTGTAAGAAGGCTTTTGACAGTTCCACACATGAGATTATTGCAAAAGCTGGAGGACCAGGCAGGTATGACAGAGAAGGCACTACAATGGTTCAGAGAATACCAGATGGGAAAGCAGCAGCGAGTCATGGTACGTGACGAGAAGCCTGGTCCCAGACCGAGCCGCGTGGGCGTTGACCCGCGAAACCCCCTCCAGGTATACTGCAGGTATTGGAGGGAGGGAGTATGGAAGAAGTGAATGTGTTCAGATATTTAGGAGTAGATTTGTCACCAGATGTGTTTATGAGGGACGAGGTTAACCATAGAACTGATGAAGGTAAAAAGGTGAGTGGTGCATTGAGGTGTGGGTGGAGACGACACACGTTATCCATGGAGGCAAAGAAGGGAATGTACTAGAGTATAGTGGTACCAACACTATTATGTGGGTGTGAAGCTTGGGTTGGGAATGCTGCAGCAAGGAGGAGGCTGGAGGCAGTGGAGATGTCATGCCTATGAGAAATGTGTGGTGTATTATGCAGAGAATGCGTTATGTGTTAATAAGGAGGAGGTGTGGAGTTACAAAAAGTATTCAGAGAGCTGAAGTTGTGATATTGAGGTGGTTTAGTTATTTAAAGAGGATGGAGCAAAATAGACTGACTTGGAGGGTGTATAAATCTGTAGTGAATGCGAGGAGAGGTAGGGGTCGTGCTGGGAAAGGATGGAGGGAGCGGGTAAAAAAGGACATGCAGCAGGCATGAGTGAGCAAGTTAGATAAGAGTGAATGAAGGAATGGGTTTGGGGAACTGACTAGCTGTTGGAGTATGAGCAGGGTAATATTTTGTGAAGGCATTCAAGGAAACCAGTTAGCTGGATTTGAGTCCTGGAGGTGGGAAGTACAATACCTGCACTTTAAAGGAGAGGTTTGGGATATTGGCTGTTAGAAGTGACATCTAAACCGTCATATCTGGGCACCTCTACAAAGACAATGATTATGTTTGGGTCACCCTGCCTTGGTGGGAGACGGCCGGCATGTTGAATATATATATTTATATATATATATATATATATATATATATATATATATATATATATATATATATATATATATATATATATATATATATATATATATATATATATATATATATATACATATATATATATATATATATATATATATATATATATATGTCGTGCCGATTAGGTAAAACTGGTCAATTAGCAAGAACTCATCTAAAATTAATTCCTTTCTAAAATTTTCTCTTATACGTTTAAAGACATATTTTTTTAATTTATGTTAATGTAAGAATTTATAATTTTGTACAAAGAGAAACTTTGAAAACCTACCTAACCTTATTACAACAAGCTCAATTTAATTTAGCCTAACCCAACTAAATATATTTTAGATACGTTAACATTAATTTAATAATAAACAAACACAATGAAATATATTTTTTTCGTTATGTTCAGAATGATTTTTGCGAAAATATTGCATACACAAATTTTCACTTGTCTTATATGGCAAGATGAGCGTTGCTATTTAAGCCAAAAAAGCAAGTTTTACCTAATCGGCACGACATATATATATATATATATATATATATATATATATATATATATATATATATATATATATATATATATATATATATATATATATATATATATATATATATATATATATATATATATATATATATATATATATATATATATATATATATATATATATATATATATATATATATATATATATATATATATATATATATATATATATATATATATATATATATATATATATATATATATATATATATATATATATATATATATATATATATATATATATATATATATATATATATTTAAATTTCGTCGACGGAGCCAGGATCTTGGATAATCTAACGGGCTCTGAAACCAGGCCTGCTCCCCCCAATAGCTACAAACAGTCGCACTGGTATGGCCCAGTAGTGGAGAATATAGCCTCAGCAATGCTTCAGAGTGTGTCAGGCAAGGATAGATCCCGCCTCCTGGCAGTGATAGCTCCTCATGCAGGGGACTTTCTGTTAGCTGTTCCCAACTCCAGCCTTGGCACACACCTCGACAAACACACCATCCGCAAAGGTGTTGCCCTTCGACTTGCCGCCCCTATTCTCGCCGAACACAGGTGTATTTGTGGCAGTGAAGCAGCAGACCGATTCGGGTACCATGGTCTTGTGTGTCGTAAATCCGAGGGAAAGATTGCAAGACATGAAGAGGTTAATAACATTATCAATAGGAGCCTCACAACAGCCGGATGCCCAGCAGTAAGGAAGCCACCACAACTATGCAGATCTGATGGCAGCCAAAAGCGTCCAGATGGTATCACCCTTCAAGCCTGGACAGACGGCAAGCAGGTGGTGTGGGACTACACATGTGCATCTACCTTGGCTGATACCTATCTCCAATACACCAGGGAGGAAGGAGGGGCAGCTGCCACCTTCAGGGAGTCCCAAAAGTTGAGGAAATACGGAGAACTTGCTCATCATTACATGTTTGTTCCTATAGGCTCGGAGACCCTTGGCTCATGGGGAAAGAGTGCATCTAAGTTCCTCAAGGAGCTGGGCAAAAGACTCAACAGGGTAACTAGGGATCCCAGGGCAGCTAGTTTTTTGGTCCAGCGACTCAGCGCTGTTGTTCAGAGGGGTAATGCTTGCCGTATTTTGGGCACGCGCCCCAGCTCTGAGGAGCTGAATGAGATTTTTGCATTATAATCAGTGACAAACATATAACAATATGCACTAGACATGTATCTCCCACACCTCGTGTACTGTATACGTCATCTTTATATCAACAGTATCTCCTAAATCTTTTGTACCATATTATGTAATAAAATATACCTATTGGTAAAAAAAGAATGAAAAGCTGGAGTGGAAGGGGAAGTGGAATATTCAAATAGCTTCAGGAACAAATCGAAATTGTTTTCCTTAAAAACCCTTTTTACCCAAATTTTCCCTCCGAGGTTTCCCTTGAGTCCCACAATTTGCACCAGAGGTGGACCCCTTTATATATATATATATATATATATATAGATATATATATATATATATATATATATATATATATATATATATATATATATATATATATATATATATATATATATATATAAAAGATTATATATATATATATATATATATATATATATATATATATATATATATATATATATATATATATATATATATATATATATATATATATAAAAAAAAACATATATATATATGCAAAAAGACCAATAAACAGGGGGATATCAAAATATGCAAGACAACCACTATGAAAAATAGAGGAATTCCAAGCGCTTTCTTAAGAATTTCAATATCAAAGTTGTATTTATAAATCTTGAAAAAAAATTTTCCCCAAAAATGCTGACGGATGTGTCTATAAGATTCCCTGTAAAATATGCGATAAAGTTTATTATGGTAAAACTGGTAAAAGTTTTGAACTAAGATTAAAAAAAAAATTATAGCATTAGAACCGGGCAAGATTCTAATGCCCCTATTTATTCATGTGGGGAGGGCTTTAACCATTAAATTGATTTTCAAAATGCTGAGAAGGTTGTATCAAGCAAGTCCATGGTTGAGAGGAAATAGCCAAGCCCTAGAAGTGAGGATTTAGTTAGTAGGTATAAGGCAGCAATAGACATCATTAGGAAGAAGGAGGGAGCCCTGTTAATATGTGCCATTTTTCCAAGAAGGGTTTGCAAAAAGAATGGCTGTCCAGAGCGATTGGTATATAGCTGGCTGGACAAACACTGTAAGGATAATGCAGTCCCATTTTAATTAAAAACTGGGACCACTTCTATGGCCGAATTTACATGTATGCCAGGGATGGGGTTCACTTATCCAGGGAAGGGGAGAATTTCTCTCAGCTCAGTTGAGGATGTTGTTAGGGCTTTAAACTAGGGTTAGTTAGAGGATGGGTTTTGGGGAAAGGTAAATAATGAGGGCCAAAATATTGATATCATAAATCTTAACATTAACAGTAATGATAGTAACAGAAATTGTGTAAAACAAAAGCTGAAAAAAGGGTTCCCCAAGAAGATACATATCAATGTATTTTTTTACTAACTGTCGAAGCGCCAGAAATAAAATTAACGAATTACGTTTGGTAGCATGTGCTGGGAACTTTGATGCCATTGCAATAACTGAAACATGGTATAATATAAAGACA
>WNWK01042994.1:0-15715 GCA_009830355.1 Cherax destructor
TGACACCACCCCAGGATGGGATGGGGACAAATAAAGATTTAAAAAAAACTATGAACAATTGCTTTTTTCCCCCCTCTATAACAAACCCCAACAAGAATCTCTGAGACAAGTGCCTTTTTTTGCCATACTGGACCAACACGAATCCATAAAACAGGTATAATCACAGACAACACTACAGACCCCCCCCTTTTCATAACCAAATGTAAATTCCTAAAAAACGAAAGTCTCATTTCGCCTGCATGATAAACAGGGGTAAACAAATTAATATTAGCATGGGACATTAGAGCGATAGCTAGCTACAACAATAATATTAAAAAAATTAAAATTTTTTTACAAAAACCCTAAACCTCTAAACATGCATTCCCCAATCAAATGAAGCAGATCAGGAAAAAAACTAAAGCCCATGGCTAACAAACAGTATCCTCAAATCTATTGATAAAAAGCCCAAAACAAAAAACAGTTCAGTTTGGGGCCTGATTACTAAGAACTGGCAAAACGATACACGCAATACTAAAAAAACTTTTTAAAAAAATAAAAAAAATGTTTACAAAATAAATTTATTGAAATTAAAGTCGATATAAAAGCCCCTCAAACCCCCAAAATTTTGGGCTCTAGAAAACCATTGGAAACAGGGGAAAAAACTTAACTAAACCAGATAACCTCACATACAACCTATAGCCCCCAAAAAATTTAGTTTCTTCTTCTCTCTGTGGATCAAAGCGGGGAAAACCTAGCTCAAATACCCAGCCAAAAACTACCTCACGGGAAAACCCCCAAATACTAAAAGTATCTAGCTCCAAAAAATTCTACTGAAGTCTCACTCATCATTATTATTACGTATAATCAAAAAAAAGAAAAGGGCCTCACTAATTTTAAATCATTAAAAACAAAGCAGGAGATCGGGAAAAACTTGTCCCCTTTTCAATATCTTTATTTTTATAATAAAAGAGAAGCAAACCACCCATTCATATATAAAAAAAAAAAAACCCCCCATGTGCTGTCACCCATTACAACAATGTTTAACAAATTGTGCTCTTCAGCCCCCCTCTATACTCAAGACAGCAAGGGTCCCCCCCCATCCCCAAAGGAGATGTCCAAGCTTGGACAACTATAAACCCATATCAAACTTGCCCTTACTTTCTAAAATAATTATGTTTAAAGGGGAGGATAGTTAAAATTTCCCTTGGAACAAGAGCCCCCCACTAGCATCCACCCCTTTTTGGGGGGAATTCCGTATCTACACAGCTTGTTCTACTGTAATTTTTTTTAACAATATACAGTATACGTATTAGCATAGATTAAAAACCCATAGGGTATGCAGTTGCTGGAGGTGTTAAATCATTTCATCCAAGGGGTGGAGGGCAGCTAAGTTTTTTACCGTTATTATAATAAAAAATAAGCCCCAAAACCCCCAAAAGGGGGCATACAGTCTGACTTCCCCTCTTTGTTTTTGCTTTTAAAATTGTTTAGGCTGTTAATTCTCTTAGTTTGAGATAGTTATGGGCCCAGTCCGGGGCCCATTATGTTTTTAAATTTTTTGAAAACCCCCCCACCCCATGGGTATGGGTATGTTTAAAAAATAAAAAACAAGATAATTCTAGTCATTACCCGCCTGTTGGTGACTTCAAAGTCACCCCCCCTAGACCCCCAACCAGGCTTCCTGGTTCATCGTCTGTTTGCATGCAACCGGCAAAAACCTGTTGATCAGGCCCTGATTCCCGAACCTGGTCATGGACCAGGTCCTGTGTTGACCCCTAGAACCCCCCCCAGGTATCAATCAGGTTATAGGTCCACCAACGTCCATAATAAAATTTTTTTTTAGGTTTTTTAATTCCATTTTTTTTGATTGTTCATATTGTACATTCATAAATAAGGTTGGGATTCCGGTACAGTACTTAAAAGGGGGGATGGCACAATATTTATTTTTTTATCTCATAAATACATCCATATCATTAAAAATGATATTGAAACAAAAACCTTTTAAAGAATAAGGACATGATAAAAACATCATACACAAAATATAATATATACACTGTGTGCACATGTAAGGTAGGGATATATATATATATATATATATATATATATATATATACTATGTCATTTTGGAAAATTTGGTCAAACAAACCAAAGTGCACTAAAAATTTAACTAATTTTTTTTATGAAAAAATTTATAGATATTGTTTGTGAGTTAACAAACCTAACTCATCAATTTTTTGCATCATTTAATTTTCATTAAAAATGGGTTATTTCTACTTTATCGATTTACAAAATATACAGAAAAAAACCCCCCACAAATAAAATAATGAAAATATATTTTTATATAACATCAAATACAAACATGCACAGTTCATATAACATGTAAGTCCCCCCTGTTTACAAAGTTTTGGGGGGTCAATCCAGGGGGGACCTGTGTGTGTCCATGACTATACAGATTTATTGGGGCCCCCCCCAAAAGGGTTTTTTTTCTAAAACTATACAGTGAAATTCTTATTTCATGCATCAAAATTTTTTCATATAAACACTGGAAAGCCATCCTGAGTAAACAAGAAACTTAAAAAAATAAAAATGTTTATAAAAAAATGCACAGTTGAACCCCAAAATTAAAAAGGCTGGGGCCGGAACCCCCTAAAATTAAAGACACAAATAATGCAAAGTGTGATGTCCAAATTTCAAATTTTGGGTTTTTTTTATTTTATATTTTACATGCACTAATTATTATTATTATTATTATTATTATTATTATTATTATTAATCAAATGGGAAAAAACAAACCACGGGGGTTTTCATGCACTAAACATTAATAATTTTCAAAAAAATTTCATGACTGATTTGACTTTCCATTTATTTTTTTTTTGGGCTTCCTTTTTAAAAATAACTTTAATCTGTTAAATTTTACACTCAGAGGAAAGAATGACTAGAAATAATAGATTTAGGCATGGAAAAAAATAAGCATATTTTTGACAAAACCCTTTTGGGTTTTTTTTTAATTTAGGGTTGTACCAAAAGAAAAAAAAACTAGGAATCTAAAAAAATGACTAATCATTGTTCAACTGTATAAAATCTCATAAATTACAAACAGTGGTCCCTCGGTTTCCCCGAAAATTCGTTCCAGAATGCTGCTGGGGGGCCATTACCAAGAATTTATTCCCCCCAAAAAATAATGTCACGTGGTTAGTCTATTTCAGCCCCAAAAAAATACCCCTTGCAACAGCAAAAAAAAAAAATTTTAACTTACATAAATGTTAGTTTGGAGATCACAAAACCCCGGAGACCATTGTACTTAAAAATTTTTTGAAACTTTTATTATACACCACTAGTACAGTTAAGAAATTAAGCCCATCTATTCACATAAATTTTTAGTCTCCATTTTTGACAATGTTTTTTTACTTTTAACATGTACTGGGGGGTTTTAAAAAATTTCCCCAAATTTTTGGTCTTATTTTATTTTGGGCCCCAGAAAAGGACCTAGGTTCAATCCCCAAAAAAGGAAAAATTTGTGAGGGGGAATTTTTCTGCCAGTGAACCAATGCTTCACCTCCCCGTTACTTTTTGGGAAGCCCCTTTTTGAGCAGATATTAATAAGTATGGACAGTGGTGACATGAAGCGGGGGGGCCCCATCACTGAAAGGTACTATTGATATTTTCCCCCCAATTTAAAACAATTATTCACACTCAGGTACTGTTTGTGCCTACAAAACCCTTTTGTTGCATCAGGATAGGCTGAATGTTTGGAAAAATTTTTGATATATAAAAAAAAATTTTAACAGTAAATACTGATAAAAAACCCAATGTAGACTGCTTTTTTACCACTGAATACTTTTACAATTCCTTGGGGGAAAATTATTTTTTTTAAATAAAGAAAAAATTTTTTTTAAACATTCAGTTTAAAATTTTATGATTTCCTTTCTAATAACATAAAATGCTACCATCAATCATTTTTTAACCCCAAGGGGGGAACTAATTTCATTCCCCCAAAACTGCTATTTTGGAGTGTTCATACAGACAAAAAACCCCCACACAGTTAAAATTTTTTCCCTATGGGGGGTGCTTTCATATAAACAGTATGTATATATATATGTTTTAAAATCGTCCATCTACCACCAAGGTATATGTATATCCCCTGTATGTGTATGTATATAATTATAATTATCATGAAGGGGTGGACCAAGTGTTTGCTTTTAGAGGGGGGGAAAAGTTGGAGAAAATGGGGGGGGGGGTGACAGAGGTATAAATGTCAGGTAAAAAAAGAGTAGGGGTTGTCTCAGGAATTTTTTCAAAAAAGGAAAAAAAAAAAAAAAAGGGGTTTAGTTTTAAGGGCTTGAGCACCCCGTAGGTTTAATAAAAATTTTAGATAGGACTGAATGGAGACAAGTTTTTTTTTTAAGAAAATGCTGGGGGAGGGGTAACGTTTATGAAGGGACCCCGGAAAACCCGCTAGCCACACCGGGGTTTTTTGGAAAGAAAGGGGGATTTCCTTTCCTGAAGGATGGGGGGCATATTGCAGGCAACTTCTGGAAAGGGGAAAGGGGAACAATGAAATAATGTTTTTCTTTCCCGGGACCCTGCCTTGGCAAGGGGGCAACTGCTGAGAAAAAAAATTCTCAGACTTTCCCCCAAAAAACCTCTGTGACATTTCCAGTTCATGGCACAATATGTTCTGAATAAATTAATTTACTTTAAAACCCTATCATCTTAAAATTCAATATAATTTTGTGAATAACACTTTTTTCCACTAAATCATACCCATTTCCAAAGATATGGTATATTAAAAAATGTTTTAGGGGAATATTTAAAAGATTTATGAATCAATAGAAACACAAAGACTGGATGCCAAGTTTTAAAATATTAAAACTAATTCATGTAATTTATATAGGTCAGCTTTTTTTAGTTTCCCCATTTTTAAAGCATAAAAAAACCTAAAAATATTTAATCTTCAACAGATAAATATAGTTGCTGGTTTTTGTTTTTTTCCCCGGGGCCTAAAAGGGACCTACAGGCCCCCCTTAATGTTTTAAACTCACATTGTGTGAAGGGGTTGGGGGAAAACCGTTAATTGATTTGTTGGACTTGAGTCCTGGAAATGGGAAGAAAATTTTCCCGCACTTTAAAGGGGGTCTGGGAAAAAGTGACGGGGGGGATTTTCAGCGGGGGTATCTGAGCCCCTCTGCAAAACAGTGATTAGGGAGTGTGGTGAAAGTGTTGAATGATGATGAAAGTTTTTTTTTTGGGGATTTTCTTTTTTTTTGGGTCCCCGCCTTGGGGGCGGCCGACTTGTTAAAAAAAAAAAAAAAAAAAAAAAAAAAAAATTTTCAAAATGAAAAAAGTTAGTTAAATGGTTTAACTAATTTTTTTTTATAAAACAACACATTTTTAAAAAATAAAGTATAACCCAAAAACTGCACAAAAAATTTTTTAAAATATTCATGGAAAAACCCATCATCAGAATAAATGTTAATTATAAAACGTATATATATATATAAAAATAAAATATATATAAATATAGTATATATATAATAGGAAAAAAGGTTGGTAGACAGCAACCCCCCCGGGGGGGTTACCGTCCTGAAAGGGGGAGTGAAAAAAGAAAGCCTGAAAATATTTTTTTTTGATGGTAGGATTGGTGTTTTTTATCTGTCTAAAACATGCAAGTTTTTAGGTATGCCCTTTTTACTTCTACTTACCCCAGGTCACACTACACATTCATGTACCAAACGAAAAAGGGGCACTACCAGAGAGAAAAAAGACGAACCAGCGGGGACCTAGTATTCCCCCTGAGTAGTGCAGATATTGAGGACATCAAGAAACCCCCCTTGGGGCCAAAATGATCATAGGTTCCCAATTTTTAAAATAGTAGAGTTAAAGTGGGGGGGAAGCGGGGGGTGCACAAATAAAAACCAAACTACAAAAAAAGGTGACTATGTGGGGTGAGGAACTTCCTGCACAGAGTTCAGGGGGAAGAGATGGCAGGAAGCGAGACGAGATGATGGAATATATGAAAACAATTTAAGGGAAAGGGGAGGGAGGTTTATCCCAAAAGGGTAACAGGAGAAGCAAAAAGACAGGATGCCCCCATGGTTCACCCAAAGGTGGGGGGAACCAAAAAACCAAGTGTGAAGGGAAAAGGAAAAGAGGTACAAAGGGCCCCAAACCCCCGGAAAAAATAAGGAGAGCAGTCGTAGAGCCGAAATAAAAAAGCACAGACGAAACCCCCAAACCCCAATGGGGAATGACTAGCCCCCAACCAAAAATCTGCCCAAAAAAGCTGTTACAGCCCATCAGGAAAAACAACAGTCAAGGACCAGGTGATCAGGCGGGGGGAAAGGGGGTAGGGGGGAGGTCCAAAAAAGGGGCCGGGGAAGTGTGTGGGGTTTCAACATAGTTTAAAAAGAGGTGTTCACAGAGGAGATAGGGGCCCCCAAAAAGGGGGAGGGTAGGGTACACCAAAAAAGTTTTTGGAAAAAACACACAAATGAGGAGGAAGAAAAAGAGGGCAAAAAGCGGCTAGATTTTTAAAGGCGAGGGGCCCCCAGATAACATCTCTCCAGGGGCCCCGGGAGGGGGAGCAGGGAAAAGCTTTTTTAACCCCTAACAAC
Organism: Cherax destructor; assembly: GCA_009830355.1. Classification (NCBI taxonomy): domain Eukaryota; kingdom Metazoa; phylum Arthropoda; class Malacostraca; order Decapoda; family Parastacidae; genus Cherax; species Cherax destructor. Next base: position 6,594 of record WNWK01042994.1, read on the forward strand.
GATTTCCCCAACCCATTATCAAAACAGGGCAACTACCTGAGGTTTGGAAGACAAAAAATGTGGTTAATTTTTTAAAAAAGGGAGACAGGGAAAACGTAGCATTCCACAGACCAGTGTCACTGATTTTATTTTCCCCAAGGTCATGGAGAAGATAGTCGGAAAAAGGGGGTGGTTGACCCCCCGGAAAAAATGAGCTTATAAAGGGGCCCCCCGGTTTTCAGGGGGGGAAACCCCTGTCCCCAAAACCCCCAGGGGAGTTCACGACAGGGTCCCCGCGATAAGGCAAGAGAGGGGGGGTGGAGGGCATTTTTTTGGATTGAAGGGGCGTTTGACACATTCCCCACACAAGAGATTGGTGCAGAAGCTGGAGGACCAGGCGGGGGAAAAAGGGAAGGCACTACTTGGGGAATCAGGGAATACCTGTCGGAAAACAGCAGCGAGTCATGGTACGGGGCGAGGTCCCCAAAGGGCCGGTGACGAGGGGTTCCACAGGGGTCAGTCCTGGGCCAGTGCTGTTTCTGGTATTTGTGAAAAAAGGGCGGAAGGAATAGACCCAAAAGTGCCCCTTTTTTGCAGATGATGAAAAAGTTGATGAAAAATTCAATCGGAGGGGGCCCCCAGGCAAACCCCAAAAAGGGGGACGCCTGCAACCCGGGGTCCAGCAACGGGCCCCCCGGGAGTTAACCCCCACCAAGTGAAAAAATCATGAAGATTGGGGAAGGGAAAAAAAGACCGCAGACGGAGTACAGCCTGGGGGGGAGACTGAAAAAATCAAAGGAAAAAAAATTTGGGGGGGGTATAACACCGGGGGCATCCCGGGGGGGCGCACATCAAAAATAACTGCTGCCATAGGGCCCCAGAAACCAAGAACAGCATTCCGACATCTTAATAAAGAATCGTTTGGGGCCTAACCATACGTTAGGCCCTTTTGGGTATGCAGCCCCAGTTTGGAACCCACCCCTTCCAAAAAACATGTGAAGAAGTTTGAGAAAGTGAAAAAGGGTTTTCAACAAGACAAACCCGGGGGCTAAGGGGTATGCCCCCGGGGGAGGAAGGAAATGGACCGGGGGGGCACTGGGGGACAGGAGGGTAGGGGGCTTTAAAAACAACATATAAGATACTGAGAGGAATTGACAAAGTGGACAGAGACAGAATGTTCCAGAGATGGGACACAACAACAAGGGGACACAGATGGAAGTTGAAGACTCAGATGAATCACAGAGATGTTGGAAATATTTTCAGCCCCAGTTGTCGGGAAGTAATAGTTTGGGGGAAACGAGGGGGGGAAGGGGGTCTATAAACTTTTAAGAAATATTTTCTTTGGCAGGAGAGGCCCCAAAGGGAAAGGGAAAAGGGGGGCCGGGGGTTTTTTACTCCCCCCTGCAACCACAACTAGGTGAGTACTAGGTGAGTACCCCTCGGGTTTTTTTTCTATTTTCTTACTAGTTCTTGTTCTTATTTCCTTATCTCCAGGGGGGAAATGGAACAGAATTTTCCCCCCCGAAGCCAGCATGTCATAAGGGCACTAACATGCTGGGGAAGGGGGGTAGAACCCCCCTTTTCCCCCGTATATATTACTAAATGAAAAAAGGGCTTTTTTTCTTTGGGGGGGCCCCCCACCCCGGGGGGGAAAGGCCGGGCTTTTTGAAAAAAAAAGAAAAAATATAGTATGTGGGGTTTGGGAGAAAAACCCGCCCGGGGGGGTACTACCGTCCTGCCAAGTAAAATGTAAAACGAAAGCTTGTAATCATTTTCATGATGGTAGGATTTTTTGTTTTTTTTCTGTCTCATAAACACGCAAGATTTCGGGGACATTTTTACTTCTACTTACACTTAGGTCACACTAACATGCTTTTAAAAATTTTTATAGACACCCTGGGTTTTCTTCATTTCCTTATTAGTTTTTGTTTTATTTCCTTTTATCTCCATGGGCGAAAACCCGCCTTGGGAGGTCCGGGGGCCCCCCCCGGGGGAAAATTTTGGGGGGCCCCCCCGTATGGCAATCAAACTGTGCGGTTAAAAAACGTTTTCAGGGAAATTTTCCAACATATTATATCCAAAGCCCATTTTTTTTTTTTTTGTGTTGTTGCGTGTCCTTGGAAAAAACCGAAGGGAATTACACTTGGGGGGGGCCCCCTTGGGGGGGCAAATTCCAATTTTGGGGCAATTGGTCCAATCGCAAGGCTGGCCCTGTCCATGGGGGGAATGGAACAAATTTTTCCCCCCTAAAAGCCCCGCGTGTTTAAAAAAGGGACTGAAATGCCCCGGGGGGAATAGTAACCCTTTCTCCTTTCGTTCAAATCAAAAAAAAAATTTTTTTTTTTTTTGGGCCACCCCTCCGGGGGGGTACGGCTGTTTTGTTGAAAAAAAAAAAAAGATATAAAAAGTGATATAAATTTTGTATATACTGTCATGGTTTTTTTTAAAAAAAAGATTCTCAGCTATTATAAAAATTTTTTATAATTATATTTGTTTAAAAAAATGTATACTGGGAAAAAACCAAAAAAAAACACTTATCACACATCCACAGGCTGATCATCCTAAAATCTTGGAAAGGTCGGATTTTGGTGGCACAGACCCATATACCAAAAACTTCGTATCTTTTTTGGGCTTTACGGGGGATTTTCTGTGGTTTTCTAAAATTCACCCCTTTTCTGTTGATAGTTTTTTTCCCTCTGTCTGATGTGCAGCTTCCTTTACACTTTTTGGAAGGAACTTCCCCCTCACCTTTCCCCATTGATGTAGACCCCCTTTGATCAAAACTGACTTGTGGGAACACCCCTTGATAATTTCAAGGAAGCCTCCTTGACAGTTGACAGAGTTGGTTTATCATTCCCTTTTGGTAAAATCATCATCCTTCTCAACAAAAAATTTAATTCACTCATGGGAGGCACTGACCCCGGGGGTATGTAGTACGTATTTTATAAAAATTTTTATTAAAATGGACCCCCAAAAGGAAAAAAAAAATTATTCCGGGCGCCTGCTCAAGTGCCATTACCCCCAATTTTTTTCCCCTAAGAAATAATGTCAAGTGGTTAATCTAATTTTTAACCCCCAAAAAAAATTAAAAAATTTTTAAAATCATACTTACATAATTGTACGATTTCTGGGGGCCGTTGGGGTCCCTGTATCAGGGACCCCCCTTTGAAAAAATTTACCCAACTGCCGCCCCATTACTGAACAATTTACTCCCTTAAGGAAAAAAAATGACGAGGTTGTCTTTTCAGACCCCCAAAAAAAAACTTACAAAAAAACCTTACAAAATTACATAATTTAAAATTTTGGGGGGACTGGGGTCCACTGTATACAGTGGACCCCCAAATTGTAAAAAATTACCCTGAAGTCTGCCCGCGCCAACTGAACAATTTACTCCCCAAGGAAAAAAACGAGGTTGTCTTTTCAGACCCCAAACCCTTCCACAAGCACTTACAATATTATACAAATTTTGGCCCCGAAAATTTTGTAAAAAAATTTCCCCTGAAAAACTGCCCCCAAACGCTTTTTTCTGGGCAATTTCTAACAAGGAAAAAAATGATAGGGGTTGTCTATTTCAGACCCCAAAATACACTTCCACACTTACAATTTAAAAGGGGTTTGTGCTTCCCCCCCCAAATCTGCTCAAGTCCATTCCAAGCAATTTTAAAAAAAAATGGGGGGGTTACCCCCCCTTTGACCCCCAAAAAAACACTTACAAAAGCACTTACAATATCATACTTACATTTGTCGATTTCTGGGGGTTACCGGGGCCACTGTATGTGGGGGGTTTGTAAAACTTCCTCCCGTCTGCTCCCCAACCCCTTAAGGAATTTACTCCCTTAAGGAAAAAAATGAGTAGGTTGGGGATTTCAGACCCCAAAAAACACTTCCCGCCCCTTCCTTTATACAGTGGACCCCCCCGTTTCGTAAAAAAATTTACCCTGCTCAATGCCCCCTTTCCGAACGAATTTACCCCAAGGAAAAAAATCACGTAGGTTGGGGTATTTCAGACCCCAAAAATACTTTTCCACAAAAACCAAATATTAACACATAAATGGGGGGGAAATTTTGGGGGTTTCGAAACTCGGGGTCCACTGTCCCATAACTGTACGATTTCCGGGGGGTTTCGAAACTGGGGTCCACTGTTTAAAAAATTTTTAATTTTTTAATTTTTTTATAAATTATCCTTTTTTTATTAGTAGTAGTAGCCTTTTATATTCTTATAATAATCTTGCTTTCCTTTAATTTTTTTTACACAAAAAAAAAAATTTCTTTATCAGACTAAAATTTTAAAATTGTCCAAAAATTTCAACCCATTCATGACTGCATATTGGAATGGCCCCCCGAATAGGGGAGTGACGTATTTGTTTACTCTTGGGGATCGGCCAAAAAAAAAACATTTCAGCTACTTTGAGCTCCAATTTTTAAAGGGACTTTTTTTTGTAAAAAAATCAAAAAATATCTATTTCGGGGATATCTTCCCTTTTTTCATTTGAGACCAAAAAAATACAACCATAAAAAAACCTACGAAAATATACCGCTAAGGGGGACCCCAAAGGGTGGGGGAAATGAACTTCGTTATTTACAGTCAGATTTTTTTAATTTTTGGGTACATTAAGAAACATCTTTATCAACCCCCTTTTCCCCAAATTTCAATAAAAAAGTCCAACAAACAAATGAGATCCAATTCCCTAGATCAAGAGCAAAACCCCCTCCCGCGCCAAAGGGAAACCCCCGAGGGCCCCTCGATCTGGAAATTTCGCCGCCTATGGGAAACAAAAAATCGACCAAGACGCTTATCTGGCTCGCCTTTGGGTGCGCTATTAGTGGGGGTTCCCCTGCTATACAGTGGACCCCCGGGGCGAACACCCCCAAAAGTACAAATTTAAATATAATATTGTAAGTGCTTGTGGAAGTGTATTTTTTTGGGTCTAAAAAGACTAACCTTTGACTTATTCCCTTTAAGGGGGAAAATTTATTCGGTAATGGCACTTGGCAGGCTTCTGAATGAAGTTTTTACGTTACTGGGGTCCACTTTTATATTTTTTTTCAACAAACTGGCCATATCCCCCGAGGCAGGTTGGCCCAAAAGAAAACGAGTTTCCCCCTTTTAAAATTTGTTTTTTGGGAAAAAAGGGTTACAGCCCCCTTTTCCCATTTTAGTCGCCCCTTGAAAATGGCTTACGGAGGAAGAATTCTGCCCATTTTCCCCGTGGAGATGCATGTATTATGCTGTTTGTGTTAGGATGGCTGTGTTGTGTTAGGAGGTTTGGCTGTGGTTTTGGTTAGGTGATGATTTTCACAACATTCGATTTGGTTGACTAGGCTGTTATGTTTTGTTAGCCATATTAGTGTAGGACACATGTTTTTTTAAATTATTAGAGTAGACTAGGTTAGATAAGATAAGAGATATCATTTTGTATGCTTGCATTGTAACTTAGGCTGAGATATTCATTAAGGTTATGCTGTGTTACACTAGTTTATGTGATTGATAACTTTGCTTCTTGTTGCTACTGTTTGACATCTTTTGTTCAGGTGACTCCTCAACCCCGTCGAGCGTGTAGCTTGCCGGGGTCCTCTGTTTGGTGGACCAAAAGCAGGTTCGTCCACCACCTCTCAAGAAATTTTCAGGCAGTCACATGCCTTCATTTACTTCTGCTAGACAGTCCAAGATGCACTTAATCAATCGAAGCCTTTCCTCCCGGTTGTCCAATCTTCAATGAGAAACACAACAGCTAGTGAGAGGCCATGCCCGAAGTCCTGAATGTCTTGGCCAGTGGTGTTGATGTTTTGCCAAATTCCAGTAAAAGTAAGTGCTAATCAATTGCATCTCAGTGATTGCCATGTTTTGCTTGAGTAAACTGTGTTGTGCAAGGATTTTGAAATGATAAACCTTCCAGCATTTTGGGCAGTGGTGTTAAAGGCAGTGATGAGTGATGACTCTGAGCAATGCCTACTGCACTAGTCTGATTCTTTGATGAGTGGTGTGACATTACAGAATTCCATGACATAACCATAGGTGTAACGATGGATAACACAAGCTTTGGTCAAATCATCCTACTGGCACTCAAAATGGTGTTTCTAGAAGTATTGTGTAAGATTATTTTAAGTTTCCCCAACATATATTTTGTCACGTACTTGACATGTAATTGTGTATACCCTGACATCGATAGGTAAGTAGGTAGTTTTGATATTTGAAGAGAGATTTGACCATTCAGATAATTCTGTGCTATTGGCATTAAAATAATATATACAACATATGCAGGAAAAAATAAAATAACCAAACAAGAAAAACTGTTTAACATGAATAAAATACACATTACAAATAAATACTTATACCAAATTAAAATAACCAGCATCAGCTAAATGTCTCATTAAATTAATAATGTCAAAGACTTCTAAAAGTTTCCAAGATCCCTCCCTATAGGTGAACTGTTAAAATAATGTTCCACAATCAGATGCAAACCACAAACTTACAATTACAAAGGGATTTAGGAGGGGCAGGAGAACCTGCAGACAGGTGGCTTTGGGTGATCTGTGCATCCGATCATCATTCGATAGAAATTGTCTCAAACTAATGATTTCTGCTGAGGAGGTGGGCCAAACAACTTGTAGATGTAACTCATCAGAGAGATCAGGCTGTAATTGGCAGTCATTCTGGAATCTTGGCTTGGCTTTAGGATAGTCAGAACCACAGACTTCCAACTATGGGGAAAACACCTCACTTGCCTAAATAAAACTGAATATTTAATAAAAATAAGAGGAGAGGGAGGTACCTTTGGAAGGCAGTGCTGACAATGCAAATCCAATTTCCCCGTCCCCAACAACAGATCACAAGGCTCTTCAGTATCCTCCGTAAAGGGCAGAGATTTTCTTCTAAATTCTTGGGGCCTGGAACTCGGGAATGTAGATACCAACATTTGGATGTATAGGAAAAGCCTCAGCAAGGTGTTAGCCAATTCAGAAGCATTGTCCACCACCTGCTAACGATGGCAGGTGGGCTCGAAGCACTGCCTGACATCTTTCTGATCTTATTCCATATCCATCCTGGAGGATTGTTAGGTTAACCCCTTCCGGGAATCGGCCCAGGATGTATTCTGTGCATTTCTGAACAACTTCCTTTTGATGGCTAACACCTGCTGGTACATCAATTTATTAACCGGTGAATAGTGATCCCTGAGGAGACTATAGGTTATACACAGTCCAGTAGTGCTTCTCTGTCCTTGTTCACCAAGGGCCTGGCAGATAGGGGCCCCCAAATCACCTGGCAGTTTTACTACTTTTACCACAAAAGAAAATCACCAATATCAAGAGACCTCTGCTCGAGTCTCAAAGAGCCCCAAAAATCTGTAGCTTCAGCTTTCAAAGTAGAGGGCAGACTGAAGGAAGGATCCTCTGACTTCAGGAAGAAGGAAATGATCATTAACAGATACACAGTACAGCAAAAATAGATGAGTATGTGCTTGCGTGTCTTTATCATCTACAAGTCTTCTAACACTTGCTGTCCATAAGACCAGATAACGCATTAGTAGTACTGATCTATGCTGGGGATGTCCTTCTAAACTCTGCCCTTTTTGATGGGTAAAAATTGGAGTGCCGGGGATCTTTATTAGAGACTTTTTGCTCACAGCAGTCATTAAATTTTAAAGCAAAGAAAGAGTTTGGAGACTTACATATATATAGGAAAAAAAGGTGCAGCAGGTGGAGATGTGGTCACATGGGGGGGACCCACTAGTGGAAGTAGGTTATGCCCATAATGTGGGTCAGAGGATACATCAGTTGCTTTCCACTTTTTCCCTCTGGCCCATTTTATAGACATGGGGGGTCCACTAGTGAATCCAAACCTGTGGCTGTCTTCAACTGTTTTGTCTTTCTACATTTTGCACCCCATTGCAAAATTCATGACCCCCCATCTGAGGTTTCCCTACTTTCAATTTCCCTACTTTGACAATGTCTTCAACTGTACATCCAACTCAAGTACATAAACTTCAATCTTCATTCCTCTGTTCAGTTTGAAGCCTGCTGTTGGGAAAAATTCTCGCCAGTGTAGACCCCCGGGTGTCTTATTCATCACATATCTATTTCATTTTATACTTAAAAACGTGTTTGTAGTACTAATAGTGGTGTTTTTTTATCAAAAAAACCTACAAAACACAGAACAGGTGGAGCTCAAACCCTGCAGGTGGTCCCAAAACTCCAGCCCAAGAACCACCACCAACTGGGCAAGTGGTTTGCACACTGGCTTGCAGTCTTGTTAGTATGATTTCCAAGTCATAAAACAAGTTGATGAATAAATAATATGTTGAGTATGGGTTTGTACGTGTAAAAAACACATTGTCCCGAGGGGCCTATCAATCATAATCTGGACTTTCTAGAAATCTTAAACAACTTGTACACCCAATTTAAAGGGCCATCAGGAAGGAGCCCCCTCATTTGGGGCAACCCGCACTCTGTTATGGTTAATGGGATATTAGATGGAAAATGTTAGAAGAGGACGGTGTTTTGTTATGGTTGCCACACCTCTGTAAACCTAAAAAATAATAAAAAACTGTCCTCTTCTAACCTTATTATCCATCTAATATGCCATCATATGAGCTTCTTACATTATGCAAGGGTTTGACCCCCGGTGGATGACCCCCTTTGGTGCAGACTCATTGATCAAAAGTTTGCCCCGGGTTTAGTTGACTTTTCGCCATGTAAAAAGAACGAGCGGGCCTTTAGAGTGGGTGGGGATTGGGGGGATGAGAGTAGGCGGGTCACATGTAGGCAGCACCCATTTAAAAACTGGTCAGACCCATAAGTTGAGCCCGAGCCTTATAATCAAGTTTGAGACATCCTCTGGTTTCCTACAAGGCAGGTAGTAGTCAGTCTGGAAACAACCCTTTGGGAAATAGTCAGCAGTAGAGGTCCCCTGTTTCACAGGATCTTTTGATCAAATGTAAAAATACTGACAGGTAATGAATAAATTCATTGCAACACCTGGTATTTTGAGAACTTTTACCCACCAGTGCCTATATAGTTTCAGTAGAAAGAGGATCAGTGCACAATACCTGATATTTCATGTAGGTGGGGGCACTAGTGGGGAAATGGTAGGGGCCCTAATATAATAATAATAATAATAATAATAATAATAATAATATCTTTAT
>WNWK01042995.1:0-15714 GCA_009830355.1 Cherax destructor
TTATACATCAATGATCTTCCCAATGTATCACAACACTTGAAACCAATACTCTTTGCTGACGATACAACTTATGTCATCTCCCACACAAACCTTGCCACGCTTAACACCATTGTTAACGACGAATTAATAAAAATAGCAACATGGATGACTGCCAATAAACTTACACTCAACACTGATAAGACTTTCTATATTATGTTTGGCAACAGAACAGATGATCCACAATTAAACATTAAGATCAACTCTACACCTATTGCTAGACATAACGAGGGCAAGTTCCTGGGCCTTCACCTTGACAGCAGCCTGAAATTCAGCACCCATATCCAACACATAACAAAGAAAGTGTCCAAAACTGTGGGGATCCTCTCTAAGATACGGTATTATGTACCACAATCAGCCCTACTCACACTATACTACTCACTCATCTATCCCTACCTCACATATGCCATTTGTGCATGGGGATCAACAGCAATTACCCACCTAAAGCCAATAATAACCCAACAAAAAGCCGCAGTAAGAATTATCACACAATCCAACGCTAGGCAGCACACCCCCACTCTTCAAAGACCTAAACCTACTCACTGTTCAGAACATCCATACTTACTACTCTGCTATCTACATTTATAGAACCATTAATTCCAACTTTAACCCTGAGCTAAAACACTTTCTTGACAGTTGTGACAGGACCCATAGACATAATACCAGACATAAACATCTCTTTGACATTCCCGTGTCCGACTAAATCTATACAAAAATTCAATGCGCATAAAAGGGCCTAAAATCTGGAACTCCCTGCCTGAAAACTCTAGAACTGCAGACACAACCTCCATTTTCAAAAGCACCGTTAAAAAACATCTTATCTCACTTACGCACCCAACCGGTAGTTAACCATACGAAAACTACTTTATCTTGCACATATCCACAGCAAAATACACTTATTGATATCTGTGATTCTCCTTAATTTGCACATTACTAACCACAGCAAAATACACTTATTGATATCTGTGATTCCCTTAATTTGCACAGTTCCAACCAAAATTCTAATACAACTATTGCTTCATAATACTTAAGCTAGTCATAAGTTTGCCTAAGATACTCCAATTTAGAATCTATATTATGCCAATATATCACCTTTATCATTAATATATAAACTAATTGCTAACTTTTATACTAATTGTTAAATTCTCAATGTTTAAATTCCAGTACCTAAATTTTGTAAACCTAACCTTACAATCTGTATATCCATTGTATAGCTATTGAGTAAGACCTATCATAAGACTGCCTGAAAAGCCTAGGCATACCTAGGCATATTATTGGCCATCTTGTAATATCAACTTTAATGTATAACTATAAGTACCCCACCTTGTATTACATGAAATAAAGGATTTGAATTTGAATTTGAATTTGAATCAATTAACACAATGTCACCCGGTTGAATATTCTGTCGATTAGCCGCTTCTGACGCACCATAAAAATGTTCACGTAGTGTAAGGAGATACTCTTTACGCCACACATTAGACCAGTGATTAATTACTTTATTTAACATCTTAAATTTATCACTTAATACTGTCACATTATTATAATCTTCATCAATTTCCTCAGGATTATCTCTATAGAATTAGCAGCGGCAGCGGCAGAGGCAGCATCCTAGCAGCCCTTATTCTCCAAAAAACTCAGCGCTCATCAAAGCTTGTGATGGCCTAATTGAAGGTACAACTGCACAAACCCACCTAGATCACATAATGACCCAAGAATACTAGAAATGCTACCCAAACCTTAACAAAATTGAAGATCTAAGGAAGACAGCCCTGCAAACCCAAACATCGCCCGCGCTGCCAGACGAACGCCTAACCCAATCTAAAGGAAATAAAACCTCCTCCATAGCTTCACTAGTGATACTATGAGCGGAAATCGCAGAGGAAACAACAACAGTACCAAGAAACCAACGCTAAGGACTTTGAAACACAACATGTCTACACAACAGAAAGCCGGTGCATCAACAACCTTCCACACCCCCGCCCGGACCCCGACGACAACAATAACATCACCCACCATGGCTGACTCTCCCACCATCCCCACCAGCTTCGTAGGATTCCTTCCTGGGCACCAAGGTATGACTACTCCTGATACTATTAGGGAATACATCTTTGCCCTTGAAGCTGAAAACAAAGACATCAAAGCAAAACTAGTGAAATATGAATCCAAGCTAACTAACCTCGAGATCAAGATCCAAAACCTTGAAGAGAAGATTACATCGGGAAGTACTGACACACAAAATACTCTACAAACAGTTATAACCAGTCACACCGATCAAATAACAACTCTGAATATGAAGGTGGAAGAAGCAATCAAGGACTGGAATAACAACATGCACACTCGACTTGATGAATATCTTGATTTTCAAGATGACAAAACCGAACAAGATAACTTGTCTGATGCAGTTATAATAAACAGCAACCACATTCCCAGAGACATAACTCAATCCCAGTGCAAGGAAACTGCTATCAACATATTACAAGACCACCTACATGTTAATGTGCAAAGGAATGAAATCAAGGAAACACGATTGCTAGGAAAACAAGGTAAACCTAGTATAATGATCAGACTTCATTCATATGATACAAAAAAGAACCTAACTAAATCAGCAATTACAATGAAATGTGGAGTATACATCAACGAGTGCCTAACCAGGAAACGTCAAAACTGTTTAGGCTGAGAAAACTTAAACTGGAGAACAAAATCCATCAGTGCTTCGCTCGTGATGGGAAAATACTAGTTCGAAAAGTATCAACAGGTCAGCAATTTTCTATATCAAACGAACGTGATCTCACCAACTTCCTTAGACAAGCTGACATTACCATTACTGATTAGCCTATTGTCCTCAACACATAATATACGTGTGCTGTATTAGTCTATGTTACTACTACTTTGTGAAATTTTTGTACTATATACTAGCTAGTACCAACTACCTCATACACTATGTACTTTACTTTTAGTGCTATTACTTGCTTCAACTTTATAATATAAATCAAATCTTGCTTCTAAGTTAATTTTATATCATATTTACTATCTGTCCATTTAATTTAATCCCCATTTATATATTCTCTTGAAATAGTTCCCAGCAAATCAATACCTAGTACTGCCTTTCATCCAATAATTCCTTTTACTTAAGGTGCTAATTCTGGTGCTAAAGTGTTTTACTCTTTTTATTTACTATTATATTTCCTAAAGTGTTAACTCGTAATTAAGGTGCTATTTTTGGTGCTAAAGTGTTTTACTCTTTTTATTTACTATTATATTCCCTAAAGTGTTAACCCTCATTGTTTACTATTATATTCCCTATATTTTATCTTAAAAAAAAAAAAAATTTAACTGCCACAGTTCTTTTATTATTTTTTCTTATAATAATTAAGGTGCTAACTCAGGTACTAATTTACTTTACTTTCATTGTTTGCTATCATTTTCCCTAGCTCCTTTATTCCCAGCTTTAGTAGACTACCATAGTTCAATTAATTGCATTTGTATAAATTAACTAAGGTACAAATTCACGTGCCAAGAACTCTGTCAAATACCCTGTATCTCTACAAACTCTTATTAAAAATTGTAATAATCAAATAGTTCCTAAGCATTTATTCTAGTATCATATTATTAAGTTTAGTATTATCTATTCTCAGGTCTAGTTATAGAATCACATCAAATCTTATGATTACAGGAATTGATCCTGATATCAACCTATTATTAAATGACTTACATGATTCCAACAGCAACTGTAACTATTACACAGCAGATCAAGCAAAGACATTACTCAGAGCCAACAATAACATAACTATCTTCAATTACAATGTTAGATCTTTGAGCAAACATTATGATGACCTCACAGCACTACTCCAATCCCTCCAGACCAATATGTCAATCATCACACTCACTGAGACCTGGCTGAAGCCTGATACTACAGATGTCTATGCCATCCCAGGTTACACAGCCATTCACAATTGCAGACAGATCAGCGAGGGGGTGGAATAGCTATATATTACTCAGATCAACTTGAATGTATCAATAACTCTTGCATAAGGGATGAGCATGGAGAATATATTATAGCTAAATTTAAATCAAAAGACCTGCAAAAACCCCTCACAGTGATAAACATCTACAGATTACCACAGTCAAACATTCACCATTTTAGTGAAAAACTAGGTAACCTAATAACTGATGCACACATGAACAAAGACCATTTGCTGCTCACAGGAGACTTCAATATAAATCTCCTACATGACCAGGACCCACAAGTAACAGAATTCACAAACACTATGAGCAACTGCTTGTTACTACCAACAATATCAAAACCTACAAGAATCTCCGAGACTAGTACTTCATTACTAGACCACATCTGGACTAATACATCACAGACAACACCACAGACCACTATCCGACCTTTCTCATAACTAATCTTGGTAAATTGCCCCTAGATATTACAAAAGTTACCTTCAGACTACATAATGAGTCAGCTGTAAATAACTTTATAACAGCTATGATTAACATTGACTGGCATAATGAGTTAGAAACATATACAGATACTAATGAATGCATCAAGAATTTCCTTAACAAAACCCACCACCTCTATAACAAACATTGCCCTAAAAAAACTAAACAGATCACAGCTAAGAGACTTAACAATCCCTGGCTAACACCCAGCATCCTTAAATCCATTAACAAAAGGCACCAATATGAAAAACAATACAGAAGGGGTCTAATAACCAGAGAACAATCCAAACGCTACTCATCAACCCTTACCAGCCTGATAAGGAGATCAAAAAATTGTATTATGAGAACAGACTCCAGAACATAAAAGGTGATATGAAAAAGACCTGGAAGACCCTATCTGCAATTCTAGGAAATAATAAGATAGCGAAAAACAACACCATCAAATTATCAAGAGCAGATGAACCCCTACTCTCACCTACTGAGACAGCAAACAGACTTAATGTTTTCTTCTCCACCATAGGAAAGAATCTAGCGAGTAAAATCCCAAGCTCAAACACCCGTCCAACAGACTACCTCACAAACACCTACCCTAATACGCTATTCCTAGCTCCTACCAACCCAATTGAAGTCTCGCTCATAATCAACACCCTTAAAAACAAAGCAGGAGACATAAACAGCCTACCAACTTTTATGTACAAAAAGCTTCACAGGTACTGTCACCAATCATAGCAACACTATTCAATAAATCCATTGAAGCCTCTACCTTTCCATCAATTCTCAAAATAGCTAGGGTCACCCCGATCCACAAAGGAGGTGATCAAACAGACCTGAATAATTATAGACCAATTTCTAATTTACCATTGCTTTCTAAAATCTTCGAAAAATTAATTCATAGACAAATCTATTCCTACCTCGTCTCACACAATGTACTCAACCCCTGTCAATTTGGATTCAGGACAAACAAGAGCACAAACGATGCTATTACGCACATGTTGGAGTTAATATATACAGCACTTGAGAAAAAGAAGTCCCACTGGGAATCTTCATTGATCTCCGCAAAGCTTTTGATACAGTCGACCATGATTTACTGCTCACAAAATTAGCACACTATGGTATAAGGGGCACCCACTCAACTACCTAAAATCATACCTCACCAACAGAAGCCAATACGTGTACACAAATGGAGCGAACTCTTCCACACAACAAATTACAGTCGGAGTCCTCAAGGAAGTGTCCTGGGGCCACTCCTATTCCTCATTTACATAAATGACCTACCGAATGCATCACAACTACTCAAACCCATTTTATTTGCAGATGACACAACATATGTCTTCTCTCACCCAAATCCAGTTATACTGGCCAACACTGTTAATGCCGAATTACAGAAAATATCAACATGGATGACGACTAACAAGCTTACTCTCAATACTGACAAGACCTACTTCATACAGTTTGGAAGCAAAGTCACAAATGTTCCACTTAACATAACACTTAATGGTACACCCATCACAAGACTCACAGAGGGAAAATTCCTAGGAATCCACCTTGACAGTAGCCTTAAATTCCAAACACATATACAACAAATTTCCAAGAAAATCTCGAAGACAGTAGGCATATTATCAAAGATACGCTATTATGTACCACAATCAGCTCTCCTTGCACTATATCATTCACTTATCTACCCGTATCTCACCTATGGAATCTGTGCATGGGGATCAACAACGTTAAATCACCTTAGACCACTCATAACACAACAAAAGGCCGCAGTCAGAATGATAACAAATTCCCACTCTAGACAGCATACTCCACCAATATTCAAAAGTCTCAAACTACTCACCGTAAAGAACATTCATACTTACTCTTGTGCCTACTACATATATAAAACTTTACACTCTAATATAAACCCTCTGCTCAAAACTCTCCTCACCAACTTTAATAGGACCCATGACCACAACACACGACACAGATCACTTTTTGATATACCCCGTGTTCATATCAACCTATGTAAAAATTCTATGCACATAAAGGGCCCCAGAATCTGGAATTCATTACCAGTAAATATTAAGATAATCTTGTCTGAAAATCAATTTAAGACTCAACTCAAAACCACCTACTCACCCAAACCTAAATGATCATGCTATAAACTACTTTGAAAAATGCTCATTGTTACTTTCCTATACGATAATCTCAATTTTTAATAATATGTTACTATTATGTTACCCCCTACTCATATTATAAGTTAATGTCAAAAATGCTCAATGTTATTTTCCTTAAGATAATCTCAATTCCATATTATCATTCAAGAATCTTAACACCTGTAACAATCTAATATCTAATATCATTATATAATAATTTAAACAGTAAAATTTCATCATATTGTAATTTTGAAAATAATTTTTAACTAGAATAAACTCAATAAATTTCTCTAATATTAAGTACATAGTTTTTAAGGACTAGAATAAGCTGCCCCTAATGCCATGGCATGTCAGTGGCTCTCCTTGCACTCAATTTACATTGTAACTTCCGATACCCATGTAATCTGCAATGAAATAAAATTTGTTTGTTTGTTTGTTTGTTTAATATGTGTGTGTATGTACGTGTGTCAAGTGTTTAATATGTGTGTGTATGTACGTGTGTCAAGTGTTTAATATGTGTGTGTATGTACATGTGTCAAGTGTTTAATATGTGTGTGTATGTACGTGTGTCAAGTGTTTAATATGTGTGTGTATGTACGTGTGTCAAGTGTTTAATATGTGTGTGTATGTACGTGTGTCAAGTGTTTAATATGTGTGTGTATGTACGTGTGTCAAGTGTTTAATATGTGTGTGTATGTACGTGTGTCAAGTGTTTAATATGTGTGTGTATGTACGTGTGTCAAGTGTTTAATATGTGTGTGTATGTACGTGTGTCAAGTGTTTAATATGTGTGTGTATGTACGTGTGTCAAGTGTTTACCATTGTGAGTATGTAGGTTAGTCAAGACTTCATGTACATGCCTGTAGTTCATGTATAGGTCATGTTACAGTGAGAATATCTGGCAACATTACGAAGGTGATGTCTGGTTCTTGTCACAATTACTGCCATCACCACAAAATCTTTGGTATCACAACAACTACCATTAGTACCACTACAATCACAACTCTCATCACTACCACAACTACCAATAGCATCATCAAAGTTATCTTCACTACCTCTATAACTTCTAAAGTTTTCACTACTACCATCACTATTACAGTTATCATCACTATCTTCATCACAACCACAAACACCGCTACAACTACCATCACTACCATTACCTGCACAATCATTATCACTACCACAACTACAATAAATAACAGCACAATTGTCATCACTACCACCATCCTTTCTCCCATAACAACCACCACCATCACAGCTACCATCATCACTAGTACTATCATCACTAGTACTATCATCACAACTACTATCATCACTACTACTATCGTCACTACTACTATCATCACTACTATCATCACTACTATCATCACAACAATCATCGTCACAACTATCACCTCCACTACCATCATTACACACTATCAGTACGACCATTGCTACACTTCTATTACCACACCTGACATCACTACACTTCTATCACCACACCTGACATCACTACACTTCTATCACCACACCTAACATCACTACACTTCTATCACAACACCTAACATCACTACACTTCTATCACAACACCTAACATCACTACACTTCTATCACCACACCTAACATCACTACACTTCTATCACCACACCTAACATCACTACACTTCTATCACAACACATAACATCACTACACTTCTATCACAACACCTAACATCACTACACTTCTATCACAACACCTAACATTACTACACTTCTATCACCACACCTAACATCACTACACTTCCATCACAACACCTAACATCACTACACTTCTATCACAACACCTAACATCACTACACTTCTATCACAACACCTAACATCACTACACTTCTATCACAACACCTAACATCACTACACTTCTATCACAACACTTCTATCACAACACCTAACATCACTACACTTCTATCACCACACCTAACATCACTACACTTCTATCACCACACCTAACATCACTACACTTCTATCACAACACCTAACATCACTACACTTCTATCACAACACCTAACATACTACACCATACAACACTTCTATCACCACACCTAACATCACTACACTTCTATCACCACACCTAACATCACTACACTTCTATCACAACACCTAACATCACTACACTTCTATCACAACCTAACATCACTACACTTCTATCACAATACCTAACATCACTACACTTCTATCACAACACCTAACATCACTACACTTCTATCACAACACCTAACATCACTCTTCTATCACACACCTAACATCACTCACTTCTATCACCACTAACTCACTCCTCTATCACCACTAACATCACCACTTCTATACTCACTAATCACATTCATCACACTACTCACTACTTCACACACTAACATCACTACACTCTATACCAACTCACTCTTCTATCAAACCTAACATCCTCACTTTTACATCTCATATCACACTAACATCACTACGTCTTCACCACCTAACATCCTACCTTCTTCAACCTAACATCACTACACTTCTATCACACACCTAACATCACACACTTCTATCCACACCTAACATCACTACACTTCTATCACACACCTAACATCACTCACTTCTATCACACTAACATCCTACACTTCTATCACAAGACTAACATCTATACTACATCTCTACACCTAAATCTTCATTCTATCTACACCTAACATCACTACCTTCTTCTACACTAACATCACTAACTTACAACACCTAACATCACTACAACTTCTATCACAACACCTAACATCACTCACTTCTATCCACACCTAACATCACTACACTTCTATCACACCTAACATCACTACTTCTATCCACACCTAACATCACTCCACTTCTATCACACACCTAACATCACTACACTTCTATCACACACCTAACATCACTCACTTCTATCACAACACCTAACATCACTACACTTCTATCACCACACCTAACATCACTACACTTCTATCACCACACCTAACATCACTACACTTCTATCACACACCTAACATCACTACACTTCTATCACACACCTAACATCACTACACTTCTATCACACACCTAACATCACTACACTTCTATCACACACCTAACATCACTACACTTCTATCACACACCTAACATCACTACACTTCTATCACACACTACTACTACATATCACTACCTACTCTATTCACACACCTAACATCACTACACTTTCTATACACACCTAACATCACTACACTTCTATCACAACACCTAACATCACTACTTCATCCACCTAACATCTACTTTTACAATTAACATCACTTACACTTCTATCATTTAACACACTAACATCACTTTATCTAATCACTCTATCTACTTACAACACTAACATCACTACACTATCTATCACTACACTCTATCACATACCAACTACTACTTCTATCACAACACCTAACATCACTACACTTCTATCACAACCTAACTCACTACACTTCTATCACAACACCTAACTCACTACACTTCTAACCTAACATCACTTTTACATCACTACACTTCTATCACAACACCTAACAGTCACTACACTTCTATCACACACCTAACATCTCTACACTCTATCACAACACCTAACATCACTACACTTCTATCACAACACCTAACATCACTACACTTATATCACAACACCTAACATCACTACACTTCTATCACAACACCTAACATCACTACACTTCTATCACAACACCTAACATCACTACACTTCTATCACAACACCTAACATACTACACTTCTATCACAACACCTAACATCACTACACTTCTATCACAACACCTAACATCACTACACTTCTATCACAACACCTAACATCACTACACTTCTATCACAACACCTAACATCATCGCTTCTATCACACACCTAACATCACTACACTTCTGTACAACACCTAACATCACTACTTCTATCACAACACCTAACATCACTACACTTCTATCACAACACCTAACATCACTACACTTCTATCACACACCTAACATCACTACACTTCTCACAACACCTAACGTCACTACTCTTCTATCAAACACCTAACATCACTACACTTCTATCACAACACCTAACGTCACTACACTTCTATCACAACACCTAACATCACTACACTTCTATCACAACACCTAACATCACTACACTTCTATCACAACACCTAACATCACTACACTTCTATCACCACACCTAACATCTCTACACTTCTATCACAACACCTAACATCACACATTCTATCCAAACCCAACATCACTACACTTCTATCACAACACCTAACATCACTCACTTCCATCCAACACCTAACATCACTACACTTCTATCACAACACCTAACATCACTACACTTCTATCACCACACCTAACATCACTACACTTCTATCACCACACCTAACATCACTACACTTCTATCACAACACCCAACATCACTACACTTCTATCACAACACCTAACATCACTACACTTCTATCACCACACCTAACATCACTACACTTCTATCACCACACCTAACATCACTACACTTACCATCACAATACTACCACCATCACAATACTACCACCATCCCTGCACCACAACCTTCATAACTACCACCATCACCACACTATTTCCACCACAAACACTATCACACACCAATCTTAACTAATTTCACTGTAGTTTCATTATAACACCTGCATCATACTGTAATATCATTACATCACCTGCATCATACTGTAATATCATTACATCACCTGCATCATACTGTAATATCATTACATCACCTGCATCATACTGTAATATCATTACATTACCTGACTTTACTATGTCCTTGTATTTGGAGTTCCAGGATAACGATATTTACAGTGACTGTGATATATGGAGTTACTTCGCAGCATCCAGACACCATAATATATATATTGAACTGAATTCATCGAATTAAGAAATACAAAAAAACAAAATGACTCAACTATTGTCTTCCAGTTGTATGTATGATATGCTGTATGAAATCTGCGAACTTGAGAAAAGGTAAAAGTTAGGAGAGGGTGTATCCGGAACCGTCTATAAGGTAGTTTATAATGGCATCTAAGCCTGCCTAAAATTGGGTAATTCTCTGGAATGTTTCCACGGCGTCAAGGTTGAAGCTAAAATATTAGCTGATCTGAAAGGCGCCGGGGGCACGCCCTTATTACACTGTAGGTGCAGTAACTTTCCTGCCATGATAATATCTTACATAGGTGGCTATAAGCTATGCTGATGACATCATGATCCATACAACAGGGCATAAAAAGATGAGTTCCGTTCTTAATGAAGTTCAAGCAATTTGTAATCGACTAGGCCTCATAATATCTTCCTCTAAAACAAAGATATTAACAAGCAAACGACATCCCCCACCCATCTATTTGCAGGGTGAAAACATTAGCTACGTTAAAACTTACAGATATCTTGGTGTAGATGTACCCTTTACCAAATCTACTATACCACAACTAAATAAAAAATGCAAAGATAGACTAAATGCTCTTAAAGCTGTTGCTGGATACAACCCCAACTATGGTGCTAATGTGAGAATCGCGAGAATGATGTACATAGCCTATATTAGGTCCTTAATTGATTATGCTGCTCCCATGTTGATATTAGCTCGAGAAAGTTCTCTCCGACCCTTGGAGTTAATGCAAAATGAAGCTCTCAGAATTATTCTTAGTTGTCCCAAATCTACAAAGGTTCTTAATATGAGGAAGGAGCTTGGTATTACTAGTATCAGTGATAGGATTGTTGAGATGAACACTGTACTTGGTATTAGATTGTTAAGAAATGAACCAGACACTGTCACAATGAATCTTACTAAATGTCTAGAAGTAAATACTCACAGATCTAAATGGATTGTGAAAACATGCAATTACATTAAGTTTTACAACCTGCATGAATTGTATCACTGTAGGCAACAAGAGCATTTCACCCTCCATGGAAGATGTGTTCATTTAATATCACATACCTGCAAGTCCCTCCCAAGAAGCTCATTGCTAGTAATCCCTTCCTTAAATCACTTGTTAAAGCAACTGCTCAAGAAGAAATTTATCGCCTAGCTGGTAGTAATAAGTTATCTCAAGTTATATACACTGATGGATCTAAACAGGAGTCTTCTGGCAGGGCTGCATCTGCTCTGGTTGCCACCTCCCTAGTTAAGAACAATAATAATTTTTTTGAACTAGGCATAAGAATTAACAACTGGGCGTCTACACTGCAAACTGAATTGTTTGCAATCCTTATGGCACTAAAGCTAACTTATGACACTGAGCTTGACTCTATCATCATTACTGATTCTATGTCATCATTGATGGCTCTTGACTCCTATAATGACTCTAACAGCATGCTCATTAGAGAAGCCAGGTATAGATACTCAAAAATCCGGGACAAAGGAATTAAAGTACATTTGCTATGGATTCCGTCACACATTGGATTACTCCTTCATGATAAAGTTGATGTGTTAGCCAAGAAGAGCACCCATAAGGAGAATGTAGAATATACCTTTGGTATATCTGTGTCTAGCATTAGGAATAATATTAGGAGAGAAATAAATAATGAAAATGATAGCTATAGGAATGCAGTTAGAAGCCTGAGTAGATCTATAACCCACTATGATAACATGAATGTAGATAAGTATGTTTATGGAGCAACTTGCAATGTGAACAGACTGACTGATGTTGTAGTGGCCAGGCTTCGGCTTGGCTACAAGTACTTCTGGCAGTTTGGGAGATACACAGATGATGATCAAACTAAATGCAAATTATGTGATCAGGCATATGGTCACTGTCTTGAACACTATGTGCTGAATTGTCCACTTATTGAGGAATATAGAGATAGACAGTATAATAACCTATGTGACATGTCAAGATATCTTATTAGTGAAGGTAGGATACCACTTATTCTAAGCAAATTTCCTAAATTTGCTTGTAACAGATAAGTGAACTGTAGATATAAATCCAAATTAATTTCCATGAACGTGCCTATCTGTGCTCATGATAATGCGAGTACAGATGGGCATGTTTGTGGAGCAACTTGCAATGTGAACAGACTGACTGATGTTGTAGTGGCCAGGCTTAGGCTTGGCTACAGGTACTTCTGACAGTTTGGGAGACACAGATGATGATCAAACTAAATGCAAATTATGTGATCAGGCATATGGTCACTGTCTTGAACACTATGTGCTTAATTGTGCACTTATTGAGGAATATAGAGATAGACAATATAATAACCTATGTGACATGTCAAGATATCTTATTCATGAAATAAGATACCTGCTTGTAACAGATAATTGAAATGTAGATATAAACCCAAATGTACAATTGTTAACCCTTTGGGGCCTAGTGCCTAGGCCTTTTGTGTATCCATATGCTCTTGCGCTACCGTCCACAGGATGGATATGGGGTGCACAATAAACTAGCCACTTCGGTGGCAAAATCTAAAATCTTTACATAGGTGGAACATCGTTGTAAAAGTTTTTCAAAACAAAACACAACTTGACTCTGCCCACACTTTTACATATATTTGTGGAGGTCGCCAGAGATCTGGATGAGATCCATTCTTGTGGATTTATCCACAATGATTTGAAAGAGGATAATATCCTCGTTAATGAAATCGAAGAGGATGTCTTGTAGGTAAACATCATTGATTTAGGACTCGGTAAAAAGGAAGGAGACCACTTCAACTGGGTTCATACTGCCGATGACTACGAGGATTATCCACATTATGCTCCTGAAGTGTTTTTCGGTGGTTCATGCACCCCTGAAGGGGACGTATACTCCTTAGGTTATATGATGTAAGATCTATTAAGCATTTTCTTCCAAGAAAAGAAAATTGCTTGGCGCATCGACCTACAAAGGTAAATAATATCAATGTTGGAAACTTCCAGATCCAAGAGACCAAAACCGATGCAAGTGGTGGAGAGTTTGTAACTCATAATACATTCTATAACTGGAAATTCTATAACTCCCACCTTAAAGGACAGAAGCCTCCATATGCTGAACCCAGAGGCCAACTCCTCACCTGAGGCCGACTCCACACCTGAGGCCAACTCCACACTTGAGGCCAACTCCACACTTGAGGCTCACTCCACACTTGAGGCTCACTCCACACCAGAGGACGGTGACGACCATCTCTTCCCAGAGGACGGTGACGACCACCTCTTCCCAGAGGACGGTGACGACCCCTTCCCAGAGGACGGTGACGACCATCTCTTCCCAGAGGACGGTGACGACCACCTCTTCCCAGAGGACTGTGACCTCTTCCCAGAGGACGGTGACGATCACCTCTTCCCAGAGGACAGTGACGACCACCTCTTCCCAGAGGACGGTGACGATCACCTCTTCCCAGAGGACTGTGACGACCACCTCTTCCCAGAGGACGGTGACGATCACCTCTTCCCAGAGGACAGTGACGACCACCTCTTCCCAGAGGACGGTGACGACCACTTCTTCCCAGAGGACGGTGACGACCACCTCTTCCCAGAGGACGGTGACGATCACCTCTTCCCAGAGGACAGTGACGACCACCTCTTCCCAGAGGACGGTGACGACCACTTCTTCCCAGAGGACGGTGACGATCACCTCTTCCCAGAGGACAGTGACGATCACCTCTTCCCAGAGGACAGTGACGACCACCTCTTCCCAGAGGACGGTGACGACCACTTCTTCCCAGAGGACGGTGACGACCACCTCTTCGCAGAGGACGGTGACGACCACCTCTTCCCAGAGGACGGTGACGACCACCTCTTCCCAGAGGACGGTGACGACCACGTCTTCGCAGAGGAAGCTGACGACCACCTCTTCCCAGATAACCCTCACATGCTCCCAAAGGACATGTACTACCCACACACTCATACACACACACACAGACACACACTCACACTCACACACATACACACACACATACACACACACACACACACACACACACACACACACACACACACACACACACACACACACGTAAACAAACTATAGGGAAATAATTTGAATATTACCACACGTTGCCAGAGGATTATTATGACCACGTCTTCCCAGTGAACGCTAGCGACCACCTCTTCTCAGAGGACGCTAGCGACCACCTCTTCCCAGAGGACGCTGACGACCATCTATTCGCAGAGGACAC
>WNWK01042996.1:0-15714 GCA_009830355.1 Cherax destructor
CACCCCAAGATCTTTCTCCTTTGATGTGGTTTGTGCCTTTGTCCCCTAGCCTGTACTCTGTCAGCGGTCTTTTTTGCCCTTCTCCGATCCTCATGCCTTTTGGGGGGGTTAAATGGGTTTTTTTTGTTTTATGGGCATGTGTGTGACTTTGTTGGGCATGTGGGGACTTTGTATGGGCATGTGTGACTTTGTATGGGCGTGTGTGTGTGTATGGGCGTGTGTTTTTATGGGCGTGTGTGTTTTATGGGCGTGTGTGTTTTTGTGTGTGTATGGGCGTGTATGTAGGGTGGGTGTGCGTGCGTATGTGGGCTTGGTGGGTGGTAGGGGTGGTGATGTGTCCCGCGTGCCCAGTGCCAATTTGGACGTGGTGGAGCGACGTAGTGGCCCTTGCAGGCACTAAACCTCCTGGCACCCTCCCCCCCTCAAACACCTAAAAAATAAACACCAGATAAACACCCGAAAAAATACGGGGTGGTGGTAATCACCCCAAGTTTGAAAAATACATTATTTTCGTGCCAGTGAAGGTAGTTTTCCCTCGGTGAATACCCCCAGTGGTCCTTTGGGGGGGCGGGACGAGGGGGATTTTCCCTTTTCCCCCTCAACGTTCGGTGTTGGTGGATCGGCGATCTGGTATTTAACTCTCGTTTTTCCCCCGGTGGTTAAGTAGGTGTGTGGGGGTTGTGTGTGTGTGTTACCATTTTGTCCAGGGACATGTCGATTAGACACTAGGCCTGTTGTATGTGTGTGTGTGTGTGTGTGTGTGTGTGTGTGTGTGTGTGTGTGTGTGAAATTAGGAAATTACGTCGTTTGAGATTCTGGCGATTCGTGAAAGGGGGGGACCACTATACCGTCTATAAAAAAATGAAAGAGAGAGAAAACTTATCAAAAGGGATTTCTAAAAAAAGAAGAGCACCCTTTTAAGGGGCACATTTTGAGATTTTCCCCCCATCAGGTACTTTATCAACCCAATGAAAGGTCTCTGT
The DNA here is from genome assembly GCA_009830355.1 of Cherax destructor. Taxonomy (NCBI): domain Eukaryota; kingdom Metazoa; phylum Arthropoda; class Malacostraca; order Decapoda; family Parastacidae; genus Cherax; species Cherax destructor. Next base: position 984 of record WNWK01042996.1, read on the forward strand.
AACCTCGCTGGAAATACTACAAGCTGCTGGGTGCAGTTAGACCTGCCTAGCCAGGGCCCAGTAGACCTACTGAAGTGTTTCACTTTTCTTATTTATGCCATTTTTTTTTTCTTTGATGTCATGTTTCCTTTCTTTGATATTGTCTTTTTTTTTAATTATGTCTTCTTTCTTCATTGTCTTCTTTATTAATTATGTCTTCTTGTTATATCTTGTTTCTTCATTCTTATTCTTGATTCGATTGATGTTATTCCTTTTTCTTTGATATTTTGTTTCCTTCAATGTTGTTTTTGTTTCTTTGACTCATGTCTTGTTTCTTTGATGTTTCTTGTTTCTTTGACATCATGTCTTGTTTCTTTGGGGCTATGTTCTTATATCTTGTTTATTTGATGTTGTGTCAGGTTTCTTTGATTTTTTGTTATGTCTGTTTCTTTGTTATATTCTTGTCTGGCTTCCTTCCTCAGCCACTAGCGCCTCCCAAAAAAAACCCGAGATTAGAATAAAATCTGCTATAACTGTTTTAAAACCTTAATTTGCTGGTTAGAAAACGCTGTTGGAATTTTTAGCGTGAAGGTGTCGCTTTTGCCCAGCCAGCTGGGAAAACCCTCTAATTTTTGGGTTTATTTAAAAAGTCTCGCTCTTAGCAAAGCCAGTGATTTATATAAATTTTGGGTGGCATTAGACTTGAAAAATATCTGAGATGACCAGAGTCGAGAAAAACAAAACTAATTTTGGTGCAGTGGGTTGTAGGTGACAGATGATTGGTGGTGGTGCAGGCTGGTGTTCATTATGGGGGGGGTCTGAAGGTATGCCGTGTTCAGTCTGGGGGGGGTCTGGGGATGCTGTGTTCAGTCTGGTGAGTAATCTGAAAGTATGCAATTTCAGTCTTCTAAGGAAACTGACCCCCCTGGCGTGAAGCCTCGTGAAGTGAGTCTGGAGACATGAAGTGCCTTTGCAAGGGACTCTTTAAAAATTGGGGGACATTCCTTTTTCAGTGATCTTGTTTCTGGGTGACTTCCTTTTGAGAATCTGTCATTCTGGGAACCCCTCTTTCCTCAGTTAAAAGGGTTGCTCTGTCCTCGTCACTGGATGACCCCAGACACCGTCTTGATGAACACATTGAGGATATCTAACCAAAACCCCCTACCCCATCAAGAATACTCTCTCTGGGTTTACTATCTATCTCTTCATCCCTATCTATCTCTTTGGCTCTACTTTCTCAATTGCTACCCCTTTCCCAAGACTCCAAGTTAAGTAAAGCCCCGGAAATCTTTCCTTGAAATCACCAGTAAACCGCAACGTGTCCTTAAGACATTCTTGTTTGTGACACAGCTGGTTCGGGTCTTGGGCAAAAAATCTAGTGGTCACGTGTTGTCTGCTTTCAGTACTGCACAGTACCCCAACAAATAGTTCTTTAGTGATTAAAAAGGGGAAAGGGGAAATTCCCTAGAATCGTGGATCTTCAGTGGAAATCTGGATCTTCAGTGGGAAAAACGTGGGTCCTCAGTGGAAATTGGGGCCTCAGTGGAAATACGTGGGTCCTCAGTGGAAATACGTGGGTCCCCAGTGGAAATATAGATTCTCAGGGGGAACTACTTGGGTCCTAAATTGAAAATACATGGGTTCTCGGGAAACTACAGGGGTTTTCCTCAGGGGAAATACATGGGTTCTCATGGAAACCCCATGGGGTTGTCAGTGGAAATACATGGGTTCTCAGGGAAACTACTTGGATGTTCAGTGGAAATATTCCGTCTTAAAGTGCCTCGCTTTTAAAACCACAATGATGAATTGCATTTCAACTTAGGTAATAAAGGGGGTTTAAAAGTTGTTCTCGGTGCTGGAACAGGACGACACTGCACCTCAGTCACAGCTGCCCTCCAGTCCCTGCCCTCCAGCCCCCGTGCCCCATCCAGTCACAGCTGCACCTCTGTCCCATCAGTTTTTTTCCTCATTTTTCCTTAAATTCCTGCCCCTTACGTCGGGCCCCAAACAAACTATCACAAAAAATACTTAGAATAGAAAAGAAATTTTTTTTATTACCATGTACATATTATTATTATTATTATTGTCTACGGACCCCATTTTTTGAGATGGCAGGAAAATCTCTCACATTAATTCCCCCTTTTTTAAATTTTTGCTTTTGATCCCCCTTTCTTGGAAAAATTTCCCTATATCCCAAACCCTTTTGAAAGGTGGCGGGGTCAAAATATCAAAAAAATGTCTAAAAATGTAAAAAAAAAAAGTTGTTCTTGTTTTTTTATCATAAAACCAAAAAAAAATGGAAATTTTTGAATTTGGGAATTTTAAATTTGTTTTTTTTTTTAAATTTTTATTTACAATTATCTTATAACATTGGGATCCGGGGCTATAACGTGTTCAGTGCCCAGCTGTATCTTACACTCAGTGGAAAAAAATTTAAAATAGGTGCGGGGGCAGCTGTAGATTTGGGTGTTTATGAGAAAAAGCGGCAGCAATGATGTTGAATGAAAAAAAATAAAAGGGAAAAGGGTAAATGTGATTTGGGTAAAAAAAAAAAGAGATTTGAGAAGGGGGAGGCTGTGGGGGGGGGGGGGTTTGGGGGAATTTTGAGCCTAGAAAGTTATTATTTTATGGGGTTTTAATGCAAATTTGGGGGAAGCTCTTAAAAGAAGGTGAAGTAGGTAATTTTGGTAGTGCAAGGTTTTAAAAGAGGAGGTTTTTATTTGGTTTTGCTTACCAAAATAAGGTAAGGTGATAGGATACCTGAATGAAAACATTACAAGGTATGATAGCAGTGCACAGTGTGAACACTAATTTGGGGTTTTAGTGGATACAAGGATGGGGGTTGTCCCCCTTTGGGTTCCTGTTTTAGAGGAACTGCTATGTCTGGTTTAAGTGATGGTAATAGGGAATCAGAGTGCACTGGGGCATTGAAGTAAAAAAAGTCATTAAATAAAGAAAGGAATGGTTAGTGAAAATTATGAAGGGTTGGAGAAAAGGGTTTTATAAAGCGTGGAAAGGGAAGAAAGTAGAAAAAATGAGGGGTTAATTAAGTCTGCTTTGTTGGAGTGAATACAAGGGGGCTTGTGCACAGGAGGATAGTGAAAGGAAATAGTAAGGGAGAAAAAAATTGATGTATGGATGTTTTTACAATGTCAGAATGACAAAAAACTCGTATAATATAAAAGTAGAAAAAAGAGAGAGAGGGGGGGGAAATGGGTAGTGAATAGCTGAAAAAAGAAAATGGGTGATCATCAATAAATTTTTCCGAGTTCATATAACATTTTTTTTTTTTTTTTTTTTTGGAAAATACTCTCAATTGTTTAACGTGAAATGGAAAAAAAAAAATTCGTGCTTTGGGAAAAAAAAAAAAAAGAAGTTTGTTGGAAAAAAAAAGGGAAAAGGAAAGGGAAGGGGGTGAAGCTGTAATCGGGGCAGCGGAAAAGCATCTGATGAATTTTCTTTTGGGGAAATGTTGAGAACGGGGGGGAAAAAGTAGATGGTTTGTGTTAATTATAAGGTTTATGGGTGAAGACAAAAAAACGGTGGGAGTTTAATTTTTAAGAGACGATTTTAAGAGATGCTAAAAAAAAGGGATGTACCAAAATAATTATGAGGGTTTTTGGACAGTGAAAGAATATTTGAATATTGTGGAGGAAAAAGGGTGGGGGTCTGAGGGGCAAAGTGTGTGGGGTGATAGTTATTAAGAGAACAAAAGTGAAGATGATATAAAAATTTTGGGGGTAGCGGGAAAATCATCATTTAAAGAACGGAGGACTCTTTATTTTTTAAAAGGGAATCTGGTCATAGAGAGAAAAAAACTTGAAAAGATAGATTGATTAAAAGGGGGTCTGTCAGTCTTTTTAATGGAAGGTTTTAAAACGCGGTGACCTTCCCCCAAATTTTTTTTTCATCACTCAACCAAAATTTCTTACCCTCACGGCAGTAACGACTCGCTAACAGAATATCTCATTCCCAGGACCCGGGGAATTTTATCTTTTCATTATAATTTTCTAAAAAACGGTAATCCCGTTTAAAAACCCCCTCATCAAACCATTCCTATATTAAAAGTTGGTTCTTCGGGAAACAAATAGACCTAATTACTAATAACTTTAAAATTGGCTTCCCCAGTGTGGCCATTTCAGATCCACTGAAAAGCTTCAGGCTTTTAAAAAACCCCTTGGAAAGGCTTCAGGGGAAAATTGGGTGGAAATAAAGGTTTTTAAAAAAGGGCTTGGGAAAAATAGCGGCTTTGGGGGCGGGAATATCTCTGAAAAAAAAATTGGGGAAAACCACGAGCAGGACTTGATAACCAAAGGGGTGAAATACAGTCCCCGCATTTTTTTAAAATGGGATGGAATATTTCCGTTCAGTGGATCGTCGGGAGCAAATTTTTGTTCCAATTTGGGGAAAAAGCCCAACTTCTAAGTGATGGTGAATATTTCTTTCTTTGAATAACCCTTTCCCTTTGGGGAGAAATAATTAATAAAAAATAATACAAAAATATAATTAAATTTTTATGCCCAAAAAAAGTGAAAAACTTTGTTTCAACTCCCGGGGGTTGCTAAGGGGGCATCCCGAACATTACACTCACTTTTTTTTTTTAAAAAATAAACAATTAGGTTTGTTAAGAATTGCCCAATAATGTTTTCCCAAAATTTTACATTTTTTTTTCGAAGAAAAAAAAACATGGGGAAGGTTCTAAAAATATTGAATTTGCTTTTTTAAAAAATCTCGGTTTTTTGGTGGGGTGTCGGTGAAAACCTGGGTGAAAAAAAAAACCCCCCCCCCAAAAAAAAAACCCCGGTAAATATAAAACTGAGACAGATTTAACAGGTTCCCGGAAAAAAGTTTCCCCGAAAGGGGGGGAAACTCCGTGTACTAATAAAAAAAGGGGGGGGGGGGGCTATAAAATATGAGGAATTTTTAAGGTGAAAAAGGCGATTTTAGGCGAAAACAGGAAATTGGTAATAAACAAATGGGAATTTCTCCCCCAGTCTTAAAATATCTGGAAAGGGGCCTCAGAAAAAGGGTAAGGCGAAGTAATGCCAAAAAGAGGAAAAGGGGGTCCCAAGCCAAGTTATTTTTTTCTTCCATCAAAACCGGGGGCCCGGGGCTGAATCCCCCCAACCATTTAAATATTGCATTTAAAAACACAAAAACAGTCTGCTTGAATCCCAACAGTCAAAAAAAAAATTATTATGCCAGGGTAAAAATTAAAAACACAGTGAAAATTTAAAAATTTTCAAGAGGAGAAAAAAAAAAAAATTCCCCATCTGCTTCATTAAAATGATGGGTTTTTTCCCCCTTTAAGGTTTTTTTCATGATCTTTTTCCCCAATTTACTGAAAACCCCAAACATCCAAAAAAGGGGAAAAAAATGGACGCCTTTTTGGGTGGTTCTGGACCATTTTAAAAATGGATAAAGGGATAACGGAAACTCTTCCTTTTTTCCAAAGTTTTGGCTTGGTTTGTTCCCCCACGATTTATTTTATTCTAAAAAAAAAATTTCCCTCCCCAAGTGGTTGGACTTTAAAAAGGGTTTTTTTTAATTGTTGAACCCAAAAAAATTATTGTGGCGTCTTTAAAAAAAAAAAAGGGTTTATTTTTTTTTTTTCCTTTCTGGCATCCCCCCAAAACCTCCCCCCATCAGACAGTATTCCGGGGTTTCTAATAATCAGAAAACAACGTTTCAATTTTATCATTTCTTTCGTCTTTGAACTGTGAAAATTAAAAACGGCCAAAAATATCCCCATTTCCGGGTTCACCGGGGGAAAACTTTTCATTTTGCTCCCCCCTCTTCCCCAACCCTTTTTGGGGGGAAAAAAAAATTCGCTGGGAAACGTTGGGAGGTGGCTATGCCTTTTAAATCAAAAAAGGGCCTTTTGGTCTTTTACCAACCCCCCCAACGGGCTTTTTTCATGGCTTTTTCCATTGTACCTTTTACACCCAAAATAAACCCCGGGACAAAAAACATTGGGTTTTTTAAAAGGGAAGAATTTACAATGTTCCTTCAGTTTTTTTTTATTCGAACTTTTGGGGGGAAAGCGTCTTGGGGGCCATTGGGGAAAATATATGGGGAAAAATTCCCTTTAGAATGTCCGGGGAAAATTCCTTTGGAAGCTGTCCCGGGAACTGCCAAAACCCTTTTCTGCCGGAAGCTGTCCCTTTGGGAAAAAAATCCCCGAAACTGTTTTGGAAAAATATCCAAAAGCTGTCCTTTGGGAAAAAAATCTTTGAAGCCGTCCTTGTGAATCCCCCGGAAACTATCTTTGGGGGCGGGGCCCCAATGGGAATGAGGGGAAGGGGAAAAGGGTGAAGGGGGAAAATTTTTCTTCCTGTTTCTTGTTCAGTTTTTCTGAAGCCGGGGTTTCCCAAATTAGAAAGACGGGGGATCTTTAATTGGGGGAAATTTAAACATTAAAGGGGACAGGACTTTAAAAAGGGTTTTTTAGAGGGGAGGGTGCTTTTTGTTTTGGGGTCTTTTGTTTGGAAGACAAGGGTCTTCAGGGAAAAATCCTAGGGGCTTAGGAAGCACAAAAGGGCAAAGCTTCTAAGGTCTAGAAAATTCAGGGGCTTCAAAGTACTCTGGATCCAAAACTGTGTTTCAAAAAAGCCCCAGGGACTCAAATTCTCAGGCGTTGTGGGCTTTATTTTCTTTTTTGCACTCAACAAAAGCTGGGCCCCTAAAAAAAATTTTTATTGATTTTTTTTCTTTCCTGCATTGCAGCTCTTTACGCTCCCTGGGTTGCTGCTGCTGTTCTCTGTTTTTTATGTGTCGTTTTGCTGTTTTTGCTCTGCTTCTGCCTTTTTTTTTCTGCTACATTTCTGCTGTTGCTGATACTGCTGATGTTACCATTTCTACTTCTGCTTCTATTTGCCTTTGTGCTGTGTTGTTGCTGTTATTGTTTTGTTTTCAGCTTCTGTTGCTGCTGCTTTCTATTGGGCTCTTTTCCTGTAGTTCCTGCTACTGCATAAATTTTATTCATTAAAAGGTTATAATGTTTCTCCACACACACACACACACACACACACACAAAAAAAAGGTTTGGGGAAATTCCAAACGACACTGGAGAACAGGAGGGTTGGGGAAGACATGATAACGACATACAAAATCCAGTTGACAAGGTGGACGAGATTTTCCCAGAGATGGGACACAGCAAAAAGGGGGCCCTTGGAAGTTGAAAACTCAGAGGGAATCAAGGGATGTTGGGGAAAGTATTTCTTAAATATAGAGTTGTCGGGAAGTGGAATAGTCAAACAAGTGACTTAGTGGAGGCAGGAACCATCATTTTTTAAGACGGGTATGATAAAGCTCATGGAGCGGGGAGAGAGAGGACCTAGTAGCGATCAGTAAAGGGGGCGGGGCCAGGAGCTATGACTCTATCCCCCCAACCCAAAAAGGTGAGTACATGTAAAATAAAAGTTACTTTTGAATACAGGGTAGTGGTGAAAGTATTGCCCGTGATGCCCGTTTCTTCTTTTCCTGATGCTTCCTGGCAACCTCGTCAGGGAGCTCATCTGGGCGGGGCTGCCTGCGGGTTTCGGGGATTTAGTGAGATTTACATTTACTGCCTTATCCCAACACCACCCCCCGGGTGCTGCCAACCCAAATTCCAGCCACGGGGGAAAGGGCCCCAGGTTTTGGGGGCCCAGGCCTGGCTAGGTTGCAGGCAAAATGGTTTTGTCTTAATTAGGGGCAATTTGTTGTGGTGGGGATGTTATGTTGATGTGGGCATTTCATGAAGATGCTGAAGACGTCTACACCAACACCCAAAATTTTCAGGAAAACTCGACACTACCTTTTTTAATGTTGCAGGGGGACGTCGCACCACGTGATAAATTTGCAGTAGACATCAACACCACTCTGAACGCACGTACATTCGACACCCCCCTGATAACCTGGCAGTAAACATCCACACAACAGGTGACATTTTCAGTAGACGTCAACAATGGTACCCTTTATTGTGTTTTCCCCCACTGCCACTTTTGGGGACTCTCTCACCCCGGCGCTGGATTTTTGGGGTCGCCCCGGTAACTAAATACGTTAGCAGGTGGCTAACAGTGTCAGCGGTCCTCTGGCAACCGATGGGGTCCTGTGCTGGAGTCAAGGGGTCCAGCTCCCCTCTTTTTATTCAAAAAAACGGCCGTAAAAAAAACACGGAGCCCCGTTACAGTATTGGCCTAAGATTTGGGGCCCTCCCTCCTCATCTCAGGTATCTTGCCCGCGTGCAACTGTGCTTCCCATCCTCCTCCGAAGAACCACCGATAACAACCCCCGCAAGGGGCTGGGGGCTACACTTACAGAGATGAGGTGTAAAATGGTTCAGAATTCTTTCACGACTCCAGGAGTAAAGTGTATGTTTCCAGTTTCTCTCACGACGGTAGGTGTAAAAATGGATACCAGTATTCTCTCACAGCTCCCGGGGTAACGTGTATACCGGGATTCTCCCGACTGTAGGTGTAAAGTGGATACCCGTATTCTCCCAACAACTCCCCGGGGTCAAGTGTATCCAGTATTCTCTCAGGACTTGGAAAATGGGAACATTTGTTCCCCCCGACTTGGTGTAAAGTGGGAAAACCCGTATTCCATTAGGAAGCCCAAAAACCCCGGGGCTCCCGATTTCCCCAAGGGGTTTTTAAAAGGGGAAGAGCAAAAGATGAGCCAAATACCCTTAGCACATCCTCCTCCTCATGTTGATTTTGTTTAGGGGTAAAACCTGAAATCATTACGGGTCATTCAGCGCTTGGGGGGGTGGGAGGTAATCGGTCTTAGCAGGGAAAGTGGTCCTCCCCGTTCTTCGGATCAACCCCTTCACTAACATCAAAACACCCCCTCCCTCCGCCCCGTAAATGGGGAAACCTTAGGAGTAAGGTTCTCAGGACAAGGCAGTGGGAACCCCCAAACGATGTATTGAAATGATACATGCTGAGTTGAGCCACGGTGTATTGAGTTGTTTTGCCACGGGGGTATTGTAGTGCTGAGTTGTAGCCACGGGGGGATTGTAGTGCTGAGTTTAGCCACGGTGTGTTGTAGTGCTAAAGGGGTTTTAGCCACGGTGTATTGAGTTGAGTTGGCCCCGGTGTATAGTAGTGCTGAGTTGTAGCCACGGTGTATTGTAGTGCTGAGTTGTAGCCACGGTGTTTTTAGTGCTGAGTTGTAGCCACGGGTGTTTTTTTTTAGTGCAGTTGTAGCCACGGTGTTTGTAGTGCTGAGTTGTAGCCACGGGTATTTTGTAGTTTCTGAGTTTTAGCCCGGGTGTATTGTAGTTCTGAGTTGTAGCCACGGTGTTTGTAGTTCTGAGTTGTAGCCACGGTGTTTGTAGTGCTGATTGTAGCCACGGTGTTTGTAGTGCTTTTAAAGTTGTAACGGTGTTTTTGGAGTGCTGAGTTGTGGGCCCTGTATTGTAGTGCTGAGTTGTAGCCCCGGGGTATTGTAGTGCTGAGTTGTAGCCACGGGGTTTGGGAGTTTTCTGAGTTGCTGGCCCCGGGATTGTAGTGCTGAGTTGAGCCACGGTGTATTTTAGTGCTGAGTTGTGCCCCGGGGTTTTTAGTGCTGAGTTGTAGCCACGGTGTTTGGGAGTGCTGAGTTGTAGCCACGGTGTTGTAGTGCTGAGTTGTAGCCCCGGGGTATTGTAGTGCTGAGTTGTAGCCACGGTGTATTGTAGTGCTGAGTTGTAGCCACGGGGTTTTTAGTGCTGAGTTGTAGCCACGGTGTTTTGTAGTGCTGAGTTGTTTTGCCACGGTGTATTTTTTAGTGCTGAGTTGTAGCCACGGTGTATTGTAGTGCTGAGTTGTAGCCACGGTGTTTGTAGTGCTGAGTTGTAAAGGTGTATTGTAGTGCTGAGTTGTAGCCCGGGGTATTGTAGTGCTGAGTTTAAAACCACGGTGTATTTAGTGCTGAGTTGTAGCCACGGTGTGTTGTAGTGCTGAGTTGTAGCCACGGTGTATTGTAGTGCTGAGGGGTTTTAGCCCCGGGGTTTGGGGAGTGCTGAGTTGGGAGCCACGGTGTATTTAGTAGTGCTGAGTTGTAACGGGGGAATGTCTATTCCGGGTCGCACTCACCAGGGTACTCTGAAGTGGGTGTTTGTCTCAGGGTTTTGGGGTTTGGAAAAACTTGGACCTCACGATTGCGTCTTTCGCGGAGTCACCTGGGGGGCGGCAAGTTACTAGCAGGAAAAGCGTGGGTGTTTGTTTCCTGGGAAAAGGAGGCTGGAAGCAGCGGGCTGCTGCTGCTTCTTTTTTACTCGCTGTTGCTACTACTGCTCCCCACACAATACTACTGTTACCACCACTATTACTACTACTGTTACTAAAATACTATTACTAAAACTATTACTTAAAATATTACTACTACTAATATTACTACTACTGTTTTCAACTACTAGTATTACTACTATTACTACAATTACAATACTACTACTATTTCAACTAATATTACTGCTACTATTATACAACTACTAAAATTTTCATATTATTACTATTATACTAAAATTTCTTTCTTTTCTGCTGCTGCTGCTACTACTGCTCGCTATTTCTTTGCTGTAGTACTACTACTACTACTAATAATAATACTATTACTCCCCTGCTGCTGCTGCTCTGCTGTTCACCAGCATGAAACTTCTCTTTGCAATACAACATAAATTCCCGAAAAAACAGATCTGTATTGATGCATTTCCAGGAGACCAAATGAGAATATATATATTTTAATATATATATATATATATATATATATATATATATATATATATAAAAAAAAGAAATGTTAACCCGGGGTGTGTGAGGAATGCTGGAGTTAACCCGCCCGCTGATCCAAGATGGATGATGTTTCGGCGCGTCCTGTTTCCCCCACCAAACCAAAGAAAATCCACAGCAACTTTCGTCAATTCGTAATTTGGAAAGTCACTGAGTAGAAGACTCGCACGTTTTTGATCCCTGAATTGGACCTGACCTCGCCTTCGTGGATGATCTCCCAGTCAAGGCCATGTATGACAACGGGTTTAGCTCCCCCTTGAATTAAAGGTGAACATAGAATTTTAGCTTTTATAGAAAGGAGCACAGTAACAGGTCTACTACAGTGCTCAGGTTATGCTATGTATCCTTGGTAAGGTTTTATTTAGGTTATGCTGCATAGTTCTGGTCTCTATATTACAGAATGGACATAAATCCACTGTAGACATTAAGGACGATGAACCCGTGTATTGGAAGTTTTCATAGAATGGGGTATGAATTTTCACTCTGGAATAATGTAGAATTAGGGGATATGATTGAAATGTACAAATGGAATACAGGTATAAATAAAGGGAATATAAACTGTTGAATGACCTGGAATGACCTGACGGGGTCGGGTAGGGGGTGATTGCCAATATGACGTTTTCAGAGAATAGTTCTATGCCCACTCAAAATTACTCAGGTCAGCTCACCGTCAGTGATAAGGAAATGTGTAGAATTTTTAACACTTACTTCCTCTCGTTTTTACAGGAAGATACGCGATATTCCGAAAAAATTAAATTATGTAGACCAGGACAATAGTAAACTATAGTCAGGGTCACAAGTGACATGGTCCTTAGACAAATCGATAAATTAAACCTAACAAATCCCCAGGCCTGATGAACTGTTCAAGGGTTCAAAAGGAATGAAAAGAGGAGAGAAAACCCTATGGCTAATCTTTTCAACATATCACTGCAAACGGGCATGGTGCCAGATAAGTGGAAAATTGCAAATGTAATACCTATTTTCAAAGCAGGAGACAGGTCTTAAACTTCGAACTATAGACCAATAACCCTAACCTCCATAGTGGGAAAATTTATGGAATCAATATTCCGGGCAATTGAAACCATCTTGAAAAGCATAAATTAATCACGAATCTCAGCACTTTTTACAAAAGGGCGTTCCTGCCTACAAATTTAATAACTTTTTTCACTAAGGTATTTGGGGAGGAAATCATGGAAATGAATATGATTGTATATGGACTTCAGTAAGCTTTTGATAGAGTCCACATCAGAACTATTGAGGAAAATTAAGGCACACGGAATAGGAGGAGAAATTTTTCCTGGATAGAGGCATGGTTGACAAATAGGCAGCAGAGTTTGCATAAATGGGGGAGAAATCAGAGTGGGGAAGCGTCACAAGTGGTGTTCCACAGGGGTCAGTATTGGGCCCCCTTGTTGTTCAAATGTACATAAACTACATAGATGAGGGAATAAATACGACATAAGCAAGTTTGCCATTTAACAAAATAGGCCGTCCAATTCATTCAAATGAGGACATTAGAGCACTCCAGGAAGATTTGAATAGACTGATGCAGTGGTCAGAAGTGGCAGATGCAGTTTAATATAGATAAATGCAAAGTTCTAAATATTGGAAGGGCAATAATCATGCACATATAAACTAAATAATGTAGATCTTATACTACTGATTGCGAAAAGGATTTAGGAGTTCTGGTTAGCAGTAATCAAAACCAAGACAGCAGTGCATAAGTGTTCGCATAAAGCGAACAGAATCCTAGCTTCATATCAGAAGCATAAATAGGAGTCCTCAGGTTGTTCTTCAACTCTATATATCCTTGGTTAGGCCTCATCTGAAATTTTGCTGCACAGTTTTGGTCACCGTATTACAGAATGGATATAAATGCTCTGGAAAACGTACAAAGGAGGATGACTAAGTTGATTCCATGTATCAGAAATCTTCCCTATGAGGATAGACTGAGGGGCCCCGAATCTGCACTCTCTAGAAGGGGTAGAATTAGGGGATATGATTGAGGTGTATAAATGGAAAACAGGAATAAATAAAGGGGATGTAAATAGCGTGCTAAAAATATCTTGTATTGACAGGACTCGCAGCAATGGCTTTAAGTTGGATAAATTCAGATTCAGGAGGGATATAGGAAAGCATTGGTTTGGGAATAGAGTTGTCGATGAGTGGAACAAACTCCAGTACAGTTATAGAGGCTAAAACGTTGTGTAGTTTTAAAAATTGGCTAGATAAATATAGTGGGTGCGGTGGGTGTGAGTTGTACCTGACTAGTTTGTGCATAGGTCAGATGCCGTGCTCCTTCCTTAAGTGAATGTAACCTGACCTGGCTGGGTCGGGGGATTGGCTTAAGCCGGTGGGAGACTTGGACCTGCCTCGCATGGGCCAGTAGGCCTGCTGCAGTGTTCCTTCTTTCTTATGTTCTTATGCGTGCGTCGCGGCGGCGGTGTTTGCCGCAGCTGCGGCTTGTAACATGTGTCCACTTATTACATCCCCCACTCAGACCTTGAACGTAATTTTGGGAAATTATTACATTTGTAAGGTGACAGATACACAAGGTGACAGATACAAAGGTGACATACAAAGGTGACAGATACACAAGGTGACAGATACACGAGGTGACAGATACACAAGGTGACAGATACACGAGGTGACAGATACACAAGGTGACAGATACACAAGGTGACAGATACACAAGGTGACAGAATACACAAGGTGACAGATACACAAGGTGACATATACACAAGGTGACATATACACAAGGTGACATATACACAAAGGGGACATATACACAAGGTGACATATACACAGGTGACATATACACAAGGTGATAGATAAAAAGGTGACAGATACACAAGGGGCAGATACACAAGGTGACAGATACACAAGGTGACAGATACACAAGGTGACAGATACACAAGGTGACAGATACACAAGGTGACAGATACACAAGGTGACAGATACACAAGGTGACAGATACACAAGGTGACAGATACACAAGGTGACAGATACACAAGATAAGATACACAAGGTGACAGATACACAAGGTGACAGATAAAAAGGTGACAGATACACAAGGTGACAGATACACAAGGTGACAGATACAAAGGTGACAGATTACACAAGGTGACAGATTACACAAGGTGACAGATTACACAAAGGGGACAGATTCACAAGGTGACAGATGCACAAGGTGACAACGGTGACAGATACACAAGGTGACAGATACACAAGGTGACAGATACACAAGGTGACAGATACACAAGGTGACAGATACACAAGGTGACAGATCACAAGGAGACAGATACACAAGGAGACAGATACACAAGGAGACAGATACACAAGGAGACAGATACACAAGGAGACAGATACACAAGGTGACAGATACACAAGGTGACAGATACACAAGGTGACAGATACACAAGGTGACAGATACACAAGGTGACAGATACACAAGGTGACAGATACACAAGGTGACAGATACACAAGGTGACAGGATACACAAGGTGACAGGATACACAAGGTGACAGGATACACAAGGTGACAGGCTACACAAAGGGGACAGGCTACACAAGGTGACAGGCTACAAGGTGACAGGCTAAAAAGGTGACAGGATACACAAGGTGACAGGATACACAAGGTGACAGGATACACAAGGTGACAGGATACACAAGGTGACAGGATACACAAGGTGACAGGATACACAAGGTGACAGGATACACAAAGGGGACAGGATACACAAGGTGACAGGATACACAAGGTGACAGGATACACAAGGTGACAGATACACAAGGTGACAGATACACAAGGTGACAGATACACAAGGTGACAGATACACACGGTGACAGATACAAGGTGACAGATAAAAGGTGACAGATACACAAGTTGATAGTAAAAAGTTGATAGATACACAAGGTAATAGATAAAAAGGTGATAGATACACAAGGTGATAGATAAAAAGGTGACAGATAAAAAGGAGACAGATACACAAGGAACAGATACAC